>BQNB010035885.1:0-44831 GCA_026074375.1 Tanacetum coccineum | reverse complement strand
GTTTTTGAAGAGCTTCAAATGATTTTAAACAATCTTTAGAGCAAGTATGTACCTTAGTGTCAGAACTTGATGAACCTTAAGATGTATAGGCCATTAGAGCAAAGTTTGTGAGTCCTTCTTCAGCCTGAATGCTCCAATCATAACCACCTATCCTATCTTGAACAACCAAGGCATTTGTAGTAGATGTGTCCACTGGTGCATTCCTTCTTGGAGCATCTCTATTTATATTCTCCTGATTCTTTGGTGCCCTGCATTCTCTAGCAAAATGACCTCTCCTATGGCAGTTGTAGCATTCAACCTTTGTCCTGTCAAAACCAACAGTCTCTTTGTCATTTAAATCCAGCTTCCTTCCTGTCTTCTTTATGAGCCTCTTAACTCTAATGGTAAGCATTGCTACTTTCCATTTGAGATCCATTTCTTTATGATCATCAGCATCAATCTGTTCTAAATCTTCATTGTCTAACTGTGGGGCATTGGATTGGTTGGAAAAGAAAGAAAACATGACATCATTAGCATATGATGTAGTAGAAGCTTGATCCTTAGAGCTAGCAACAAAAACATTATGAGCAGTATTAACTGTTTCATTAGTGCTGCTAGAGTTATCAGAGGAAACAAAGGCCACATTTTAGGAATTTGAGCTTGAACTTGATTGGCCTTTGATCTCTGATTCATACACCTATAGATTATTATACAAATCATCCATGCTCAATGTGTCTAGATCAGATTTGTTTCTCATGATTAAAGCAATATTGTTCCAAGCTGATGGTAAACTTCTTAACAACTTCAGATTTGCATCCTCCTGAGAGATAACTTCACCATGGATTTCAAGTTGACTAATGAGCTTTTGAAACCTATCATAGGTTTTATCCAGTCCTTCTTGACTTGATGCAGCAAAGTTTTCATAATTCTGCTTGAGAATGGTCTTCTGCATCTTCTTTGATTCCTTGTTGCCTCCAAACCTATTCTTGATAGCTTCCCATAGGGACTTTGCATCCTTGCAGGCATGAAACTTCAGTAGGTGCTCATCAGGAATGGCTAGCATAAGAGTGCTTTTTGCTTTTAGTTCATTTTTCCTTGCTAGCTTTTGTTCAGCAGTTTTAGGAGGAATAGGACCTTCAGCACCAGCACTAGCTGATGCAACTGGTGAAACTGAATCACCATTTACTATTACCTCCCAAAGGGCATGATCGGTGAAAGTAAGGTATTGTTCCATCCTCATGCTCCATAGATCATACTCCCCAGTTTTGAGTACTGGAAGTTTTAGTGCAGACATCGTTTGGGAAGTTTCTGATTGTGACTCCATCTTTTATTTGACTAACAGATATTGAGTAGAGTTAGAGTTCTTCTTATTCAAAGTTTCTCAACAAGCTCTCTGATACCACTTGTTGATCCCTTCTGAACAGATCTTATTTAGCTTGTTAAAGCTTAGTTATGTTGGATAGATCCAAGACAACTATAGTAGAAACTAAGATTAAGAATATCACAAACTATGCAGAATCTAGTTTGCAATACTAAAAAGAATAATAAAACAGTAAACACGATTTTACTAAACTTTCACCCTTAATATATAACGATCACTCTGAATAGTGATAGGGTTACAAGATAATCTTGAAGCTATAAAACAACTAACTATGAAATATGAATTCTGTATTTTAACTATGCCGTAGGGTTTCTTTTAAACACCAAGAAACCCTAATGGGCTTACAAAATGCGTCTACTAATCAATGCATATCTATTCCTAATATATCTCATGCATATCACATTAGCAGTACTAACTATTTATACTAACAGTACTAACTACATAACTAACAATACTAATAAACTGACAGTACTAACACTTTGTACTGACAGTACTAACTATTACATTAACAGTACTAATGACTTGGACTATTTTTCTCTAATCTTCAGCAGCAGCACAAACTTGAACTAGCAGCATTAAGTTGTAGAAGCCTCTATTTCCCAACAGATAATATGCTATTTTTCACTTTAAGCATATTTCTCCTTATTACAAACTACTTTCTACTTATAAAATTAAGTAAAAACATTAATAATATTTAAAACCACATAAAGTATCATATTCAACACTTTTATGATCCTAACAATCTCCCCTTAAGGGTCGATTATTCTGGGCGTTTCTTTCTTGATCCTAGTGGTCTTCCATTCACATACATCTCCCAATGTCTCATCTAATCATGATGCTTTAGCCGTTCTTCAATTTCTTCCTTAAACAATTGTAGGTACTCAACATCTTCTTTACTGAGACTTGGAGTCACATAACCAGGCTTCACATCATTATTATAGCTTTTCAACCCTTCCAAGACTCTTTTCAATGTAGCATCACAGAACTTATGAACCTCTTGATGTCTCACCACTCTCTTTTCCTTCTTGTTGTTCTTATATATAATGTCATATACCAGTTCAGAGATGATGGAGAACATCTTATACTTCTCAATGCCAGGGAAAGTAATTGTTAGTGCAGTAAGATTGACCTTTTGTTGGTAGCTTTCCACACCTAGCTGGAAATCATGTACTCTTTCCCATATCACTATACTTCTGATGAAGACTGACAATGACCACAGCAGTCTAGTCTCAGCATAGTCTTATACCTTGCCATTGACACATAATATATACATATCCTTAATGTTATTCTTGTTGAGGTTCTTGTAGTCTGGCTCAGTAATTGACACTATGTTACCATTTTATCTTCTTACAATAATCTATGTTACAAACTTATGCTCATATCCTAATTTACCATATGTTTTTGATGACTTAAACAATTTTTGAATTTGAGTAGACTTCTTCTTTTGGCATTCCTGGTTCCTTTTGTCTCTTAATGTAGAAGATCTTTGCATGTGGATTCTTCCAATGTTCAACACTGTATCGAGTATAAGCATTAAAATTCTTTACACACTTGTCTACCCATCTGAATGTTCTTTCTTCAATGTTGACATCAGGAAAGATAACTATAGGAAACTTGTGTAGTGACAGCATAAACTATTGAGAATCGTTTAAGCTCAGGTTGTTTAGACCTTATCTAGGATAAATTAATAACAAAGGCGGAATATTCACACATTGAATCTCTTTAGCATACTTTAAAAAACTAGAGTAGGCCTCAGTGGATGTGATGAGACTAAGATTTCATTCATGCTTTTCCTCACAATATCATCTTTAAAAGTTTGCATCTGTCAATAGTGGTATGAAAGTCATCTCCTGAAGTGCATCGTTGTCTCAACATTTCATCAACAACTTTGCGTAGTTTTGCTTCATCAACAATATGTGACATTTCATCCACAAGTTCTTGTGACACTTTCTCAGTAGGAAATCCTCATACATCATATGTGAGATAATAATCCGTCCTCATAATCAAAGTCATTCTAATTGTTCTTGTAGTGTGACCTGACGTTGCTGGACCTTGTTTCACTTTCAGTGTCACTTGTCCAGATGAATGATGCTCCGAACAAAAAGTTCCATGCTCAGACGTCTTTTGCTTCTTTTGCTACCATTCTCCCCCTCTCTGGATGAGCATCTTCATGCGGAGAAATCCTGATCTCTTTGGAGTGAATAGATGAAGGTTCTATATGGAGTAGTAGCAGCACATGGAAGTCTTTTAAACTTTTACTTCAAGAGCGGCCAAAGTGGTAAGTATATCATTGTAGCAGCTGAGGATTGTCTCTCATGGTCAGATATTGTTGTTGTTGCTGTTCTTGTACAGATGTTGGTGTGGCTTGAGTGGGTGCACATGCAAAATATGACCTGACATATAATTCCTGATCGATGAATCAACCTGCAAAGGAATGTGGTTAGCAATAGCATCATTAATCTGTGAAGAAATCTCTGATCGAAGATTCTCGCGTTCCTGCTGAATTGCATCTGCAATCATCTTTGCCACATCCGCTTAATTCTGTTGTCTTACCATTATGAGCCCCTATGCAACATATACTAGAACTTGTGTCTTTGTAAGATCCTTGACTCGATCATCTACTCAGTGTGTGGCATACGAATCTTCTATGATTTCTTGTATATGTTGAGCAAGAACATTAAACTTTTTTCTCGGCACAAACCTTGTCTTTTTCGATGCTCAAAAAGAGATTGACGCTGCTATCGTGCCTGCTCAAATTCATCAATGAAACTTTACTTGTAGTCATTTAAAAGCGCTCAGGATTGGGTTTGTTGAACAATGGAATAAGAGGTTGGTTTGTAGCAGATCTTAGCGATATTTTGATTTGAATATGATGAAGGTGTAGAGATGAAAGGAGTGTGGATCATTTATCGTCAATTCCTGGAGTTTCTTAATATCCGAAGATATGAGAGTAGAATGAATCCTAGGGATCTACATTGTTGTGAGGATGGTTTGTTATCCTCGGACTCCTATACATGCTTCCCTTTTCCCTTATTTCCAACTCATAATCATCCTTTGCTAACTTTTCCTCATCTTCATCAATATTGACTGGTTGCACTTTAGCAGTTATCTCCACCTCCGGACTTTCCTTATCACTCCTGGGCTTAACATAGCTGCCAAGATATTTTGAGTATCATCTTGCTAAGGATAGAATATTACCACTATCATTTCTACATTGTTGCTTCTTCAACCAATTTCTTAATTCTCCTCAGCAATCAAGTGCTTCTTAGTTTTTGTACATTTTTCTTTGCTACAAGGCTCATCAAGACTTTTCTGCATTAGCAGGCTAGTTGAAGGTATTTATAAGATAATGTCATCAGCCTCACCAGTAGTTGGGATTGGTGTTGGTGGAGTAAGTCGAGTTGATCGTCTTTAAGGAATACAAAGTCTAATAACGGTATACTTTCGTAGAGCACTTGATTCTCCTTCATTCGTCTCGGGGTTAGGTGACCTAGATGCGCTAATTGTCCTATGCGTTCCCTGGGTAGACTCAATTGGATGTGACTGAGTCATAGGAAAATCTACCCCAAACACCACATCATTACATCTGATAATGAATCCCATGGCTTTATTCTCATCCGGGATCATCCAACTTGGGAATTCATTCCAACATCATCCTATGCTTCCCTGAAATTGACTAGTTCCTTAACCTCAATCGTCTGTCTAAATTATGGTACTTATCACGAGCTCTGCAAGAAATCTCAGGAAATACAGTCATGTAGTGTCTTACAATGAGTTTTGTGAATCTTGGATAAGGAATTTGTATTTATGGATGTTCGAGTGCATAATGCAGTCCTTCTTATAGTAGCTAAGCATAATCTACATGTATATTATTAACAAAACAATACAACATCTGCATTATTTGCAAAGGCAGTTGATCATGACCAGTGACTCGCGTAGTAAGAAATCGAGCAAATATCTTGCCAAGTGTCTGCCATGGTTGTACAAGTCCTGTCGTCTTGAAGTTAGATGGTGATCTTAACTCCAAAGTAAAATCAAGAGTATTAAAAAAGAATGGAACCATTTTTGAAAACTTTAGAGCAGCAACAAATCGTTCATGATTGTTATCGATAGCTTGAGGCAGATGAAAGATTCTTCTGAAATCATTAAGAGTCATTGTGATCTCTTTTTGATCAAGCATAAACTTGAGCCTAAACTTTGATCCATCTTCTTAGTAAGTGTATGGCTAGAAACTGCCCCAAGTAAATTCATGGCAACTGATGAAGAAGCAGCAATGCTAAATTGTGAGGACTGGTTCTGGATGGAATGTTTGCCATGATTTTGCTCTTCATTCAGATACAACAGATTTATCTCAGATCGATCTTCTTATTTAGACATCCATGAGTGCAATAGCGTTTGTTGGGTTGGACACAATTCATCTTGATGACATCAGCTTGTCTTTGTTGTTGTATACCTTGTTTGAATTCTAAATGATTAATGACAAGATGTATAGATAACAAACATTAACTGTGACATTTTTGTCTTTTTCGCTCTATGTATATTGTTGTGTCTTTTTCATGGTAACGGTCGACGAATAAGTGCTATTATATAGAACTTGTGCTTATCTGTTTGGGACTTAATCTATTTGTTTCATTCGGAAAATTTTTGTTTAACAACAATTTTTTCCTTCCTAATCATTAACCTTGGGTTTTATCGAGTAAGGATGTTGGATCGAGATCATGCAGTCTTATTCCGTCGTTATGTCCATGTCATGCGTGACTCAGATGCCTGTTGGTTTAGTACTTGTGGTGAAGTTAGAAGATTCCATTATCCTATATCATTTTCATCCTAACCCTTGGTTACTCCGGAAGGAGGGATGTGATAGAACACACATGTCGTATTTTGTTGTTGCAGGCCATGTTTTGTGAATTCAGTTGCCTTGTATGGTGTGGTACTTTGTGAAAGATTGTAGAATGATCAACCCTAAGCCTTATATATAAAAAACCATTTTAGACATTTATAAACTGGTTTACTCCTTAGCTCTAGTGGTGGTGTTATGTTCATCGCTGCCAAGCGCTATGGATAGAATACTTCGTTTTTTTTCACGGACTGACGCTAATTGATGCGACATTTGTTACATGTTACCACATAGATTAGTTGAGTGATTTGAGTGTTTTTCATCTACTATTTTGTAATAGATAAATTTAATGCTTTAACAGAAAAAATCCTTAGGGATACATTTTTATAAACTTCTAAAGGCTACTTGAGGACAAGTAAGATTCAAGTGGGGGGATATTTGATGACATAAATAATGTTACTTTATTTTATAGCATCATAATATCCCATGTAAATAACTCATTTTGTATATTATTGCAAATAATTGTTACTTAATTATCTTGTATTGAGATTTGTAGTATTTTGGAGTACTTGGTGAAGATAGAGCAAAATAAAGAGGCACGCATTCTGTGAGCTTAAAGAAAGGACATTTTAAATATTACTGTTCTGCTGACATCCAATAACGCTCGTATCCATCAAGGAAGATATGGCGTATCTGTGCTTGCACTTCACTAAAGACCACAAAGGAATGATGATCAATTACACCATATCTAATGAGGATCTATAAGTCGTATTCGGGTATATAGTGATAAATATTCTGGAAGATATCAACGTCGGGTCCCGACACTCCAAGAAACCCGCTCTAGTCGATATGTGTGAAGATAGTTAAAACTTCATTAGGAGCTATAATAACAAGTTTGTTGATGCCACATCGGAAGTTTAAAACAAATACGATGTTATTTAGCAAGGTTTTACATTCTAATAAGCCCCATATACTATTTATCGTGATCAGGAAACGTTGTTAACTAACTATTATACAGGGATGACAAAGCACTTTGATCTTAGTCTAAAACGAATCTCAAGTGTGAGATCGTTGCGTGTTTTCCTATAAACTCATGATAAACACCTTTAAACACACACACGAAACAATAGTCTTAGAGATTCTTTTATATATAGAGTCATCTAGACTTAGACTAAGAAATCTAATTTGTATTAGGAAACTAAATCTTTCATAATCTTTGATCTTTATCTTTTTAGCATGTCTTCTTAGAATCCTCCAAACATCTAGAATTCTAATCATGTCGAACTAGACCTTTGTTTTTTTCTTTCTGGTATCATTAATCAATAAATCCCAACATTCGCTTCCCCTATTTGATGATGACAACATACCAGATAAACTGATTCCTAGATGATCCATTAGTTGTCTTAATCTTCAGCTAATCTTCCCTCTATTGAATAATAAGCTTTGTCTTCAATCAAGCACTTGATAATCTAATCTTCCATGAATGACTACAACGATTCTAATCTTCCCTTAATTAGAGTTCCTTTGAATATGTTGGATTACTTCTTTCACCACAATGAAAGTCATCAATTCTTGTTTCATGCTTTGCTTACCACATTAATAAGTTACAATTACATATCATTTGAATTACATTCTTACACTTTTTTCGTCATTAATACTTGTAGGGGATTATGAACATATGAACTTTGGATCTTTACAACTATAAACATTTATTTTAACTTCTAAATTCCATAGGCTTTCCAAGGTCTCAAATTACCCTCCAGACGCACATACAAATAGATGAATTCAAGTAGTAGAAACTTAAATATAGCAGTAGTAATAATGACTTAATTGTAGTATATTCTTCAAAGGTTTAACTTGTTTTACAAAAGTGTAAAACCTTTCCTTAAAATGGTTGCATTTTAAATATCCAAATGGTTAATCACTTTATCATAATTCTTCCTAAAACCAATATGATAACCATCTCATAAACCAAAAGCGTAATAGACTCAACTCATAAGAATATGGTTCGAATAACTAACCAACAGTGTAGTACGAATACATGTTGTTACCATCCATGACGATTAAGCGACTAAAAATGACTAATAGTAGTATCGATACTAAGCAGTAGTACAATGATGGAGCTGGCATTTAAAATTGGTATGTAGCAGTAGTAAAATACATAGCATTATTAACTACTAAACTAGCAGTATTAACTTTTGTCCAAGCTAGTAGTCAACCATGGTATGATGCTAGAGTAGTAGAACTTTCAATATAGTTTTAACATGTAACCGACTTCCAGTAAACTTTCGAATCACCATCAAAGGCCAAAAAAAGGAATAGAGTGTTATATACCTTTTTACCCAGTCCTATATCACAGTAACCATAACAATCAGCCAAAACCAATGTATCTAATACATTCACTTTAATCAGTTGATTATACCATAATAAATCCTCCACATAAAATTCTCATATTCTGCAGTACTTAATCATATATTTCATACTAATCCATCTTACCAGCTGATCGGGGGGGGTTTTTTTTTTTAATCTTTATAGTGTCAAGAGTGTATATAAGACGTGATTTGAGTAGGATTTATGCAAGTACCTGTGACCAAAACAAAGGATCCTTCTGCTAATAAGCAAGTACCCAGGCGTTCAATAATAATACCTTCATTAGGAGGGTCTTGTTCCCAATCTGCTTTCCAATACATAACAGAACTAAAATACCAAGCGCGCCATCACTTACCTTATAGTAGTCACTTAACTTCATGATTGAGCTTTAGTACTAACTCGTGTATTGCTGCTATGCTAAGCAGTACTAACTTCACATACTCGTTGCAAATCGCACATTAAACACATGAACATATATATTAAAGTCATAATGATAATGACGAGTGTACATAAATCCAATACACCACCATAACTAATTCATCACGATCAAATCATGCGTCCTAGATGAAACTTTAACAACAAGAAACAATTATACTTATACATACCAAACTGGTTATTCTAAAGAAGCTCATCTTCTCGAATCTTAGCAGCAGACTAGTTGTTCCTTTTCATCTAACTTTGGCAATAGGTGTCTTAAACTCCTAACACTTACAAAACAAACATTGATAAAACCCTAATCATTAGAGCTTTACACTGTTGTCGCGACTGTAGATAGTAGAAGTATATTAACCAAAGACCCAGTATAGGATGAACTTGAAAACTAAAACCCTAGAAGATGTGTGATCTTCTATAAACTTATAATCAACAGCGATCGATAGACAAACCCTAAGTAGAAGGGATTCAGTGCCGTGTAGATCGAAGCAGCAATACAATCAAGGACAATAATTAAGGGCGGTTACCCTACCTTCTAACTAAGAAGTTCTAGCGAAACAATTAGACTCCCAAAACAAGATGCCATTGAAAGAAACTAATACAAAGGTGTTAATTCTTGATAACAGATAGATCGATCTGTCTTTATCTTACGATTTAGGGATAGGAGTGTTTTGTCGCCAATAAGTCGCCTTTTGGGTTTCTGAATTATATGTTAAGAAACACTATCTCGTTGCTAATTTAACTTATGCTGGTTGATTTATGTTAGAAATCTTCTTTCCTTCGATTTGTAAAATTGTAGAACCTAGGATCATGGGCCACTTGCTCTGATACCAAATATAAATGATCGTTTAATAAAACTCATTTAGGATCTATCAATACGAAAAAAAAAATTACAAAAAAGGTTTTTTGTTGTTTGCGCATCGGAATTTAACTAAAGACAATGTTATTAACAAGGTTTTGCTATTTATACAATCCTCTATAGTTTTTTGATCATGATAGATCGTGTTACCTAAACGTATAAAATGGATCAGAGACACCTCTTGATCTTAAGGGCTATAACTATCTCAAGTGGTGAGATCGTAGATGATTTTCCTATAACGATGATTAAAACTCCCTTTATAAAAACACACACACCAAATAGTGTCTAGGGTATCTTTATATATAGTGTCCAGTCAAGTACTTATCGCAAAAGGAATCGATTATATTAGGAGAACTAGAAATTCGTTGCAGGATAATTCCTGATCTTATCTTTATAAGCAAAGTCTTCTTGAATCCTTCAACTTCTAGAATTCACAATAATGTCAAATAGACTCTTTTGTTTCATTCGTTTGTATCTCAACATCATTAAATCCCAACACACGTTTTGACCTCAGTCAATACGCCGTATCGACCAAATACCAGACCTTATAAATAGAAAACCTAAAAATGGGTTTTTAGTGTTCTAAATCATATTTTTGATACCTCAACCATAAAAGTCGATTTTGTCAAATGAGTAAGAAGAGTAGATTAAAGAGGTTCGAGCATAGCATTTATTCCATATGAAAACAACTTGTAATCTCTTATACTCTTGTAGTCGTTAGTTATTTTGGTATCAGTCATTAAACTTGGTTAGTTTACCTTGGCTAATTATTACTTCTTTGTATGATTATGAGTTGAAGGTTATACCTTCGGGTATTAGCCATTATTATGAAGATCTGAATATTTGGTTTTGTTTATCTCAATTGCTTAATTTATCATTTTTTGCTTGTTTATGTTTATCAGTTTATACTTGTTTCTACGAGATTTTGTATTGCGACCTATCATTTAACTTGGATCTTGTGATTACGGGACCGCTAATACAATGATCAAGTAATCTAGATTGCAGGGATTGTCTCCATATAGTGTTTTATACTCTAGACCATAGTTTCCATGATATTAACCTATCTTTGCCCTTAGATTGCGAGTTAGTTGGACCGGCAAGGAGACCTTGGGTATCAACGAGTACGTTCTCAATTCATTGGTAATGACTGGGTTAGTGGATACTGTGTTGAATTGCCATTTAAGAAGGAAGTGGGTAAAGGTCTATATGAGCTAGAGTTTAACTATGATCACCATGTCTTTAATCCTAAGAAAAAATTATAATCAGCAAATAAGGTTGCTTTTGTAGGCTACATTTGATTGTGACAAAAAATTCTTCATATTCTAGGTCTTAGGAAGAAGTACCGCCTATGTCTTAACGAATGATATTACCTCTCGAGATATTAGTAAATCATTGCACCAATAAACAAAACCAACTGTAAACCCCCAAATTGGGTCGCAGCGGAATATGGGTCGGGGCGTGTTATTCCTAGATCCAATAACACATGTTGTTTATAGAACGATCAAAAATTATTCTAAAACTAATTACATTGGATTTGTAACAAAGTTTTGTTACATTAAGCCGAAGCGTCACTTGTTCCACTTGTTCAAAATACAATGATTTCTAGCCCATAAATAGGTTATACAAATGTTAATGCGACAAATCTTTAAATGCATGTTATCCAAATCAAAACCACCAATGTATCCCTTGCCCCACGTGCTTACTCAATCCCTGAAAACATTTGCTTTAAAACGTAAAATGTTGGTGAATTCTTAGGTTTGATTAAATCATATATTGAAGGACCACAAGATTTCCAAGTGTATGATATGCAACAGATGCAGACATCATTTTAAATGTAATTACGTTGCCCTAAGTCATGGGACACTGAAGCTCAACATAAATAAATACCAACTTAATGGCATACAATGCCTCAGTTGATGTGTTCTAACCCGCATAACCTTATGTTCGACATGGTATACGTTCTCGTTTTCCAGTGATAGCTAATCACCTCGAACGGGGATGTCAATCGCATTATCGATCTATTCAGTAACATTCGCGCTCACAATCCATTCATTCTTTTCCTAGTAACTGAGAACAGTTCATGATAATGGACTCAACTGAGGGTTATCACAACTTAGGCATCACGTAATATAAATATAAAATTATCCACTTATGTTCTAGTTGTACAACGTTGCATGTGTCTCACCCCAAAATCGTTTTTATAACAAAAGCATGTAAAACGCTTTGGGGCAATGATTCTCAACTTGAAGTGATGAGCGAATAACAAGTGTCGTTCTTATATTATCTTGTGTTATTGATCTGATAAGTAACACGCCCCGGATCCTTATTCCGCTGCTACCCATTTTGGGGGTGTTACATTATCCCCTGATGAACAGTAACTTTTACTGTTCATGACAGACATGAGTTTTATAAAATTCGTATTTGTCGTCGTAAAACCCGTAAATGTCGTATTTTATTCGTTATAGCTCCGTTTTTAATGATTCTTTCGAGGACGTTCTCGTATTTGAAAGTTCTATATTTTTATGAGGTTTACAAAAATATAACTTTCTGTCATGAATAGTAACTTTTATAAAAATAGTTTTATAAAAGTATTATTTGTCGTAAACTCGCGAAATTCATAACTCGTTCGTTATTAATTGAAAAATTACGATTCTTATCATTTTGGAATCCTAAAAATGTGTATTATTTATTAAAAATGTTAACCCTTGCTGTTTATAATTTTTATAAAAATGTTTTTATAAAAATTCACTTACGACTTCGTTTATTATTGTATAACTCGTTTTTAACGTAACTTTTTCGTTATTAATCCGTTTAACAAGTTTCTTACCTTTTCGGAATCGTCGTGAAATGTATTATCTTATAAAAATATAAAATATATATGTAAAAATTCGGATCTTGGACAGAATGTTTGGTTGAGCTTGTTGAATCCATTTTTAACCTTTTCTTTATACTTTACCACTTTTGTATTTTACCACAAGTCTCATATACCATATATGTTATAAATCATACATATATTAAGTGTCCATTGTCCATAGTTGTCCTCTTGTCCAACTTCACAAGTCCATCATAATACTTTATAGTTTATAACTTTCATAAATAATCCCTTTTATTATGAGTTCATATATAGCCATTTTCCATATAAACCATAAGTGTACAAGTTTTCTTATCTTGATATAACCTCATTTTAATGATCATATAACATCAATATAAGTCCATAATTAACCTCAACATGTCATTAGTATTTCTTTCACTTGGTAACATAGTAAGAAGCTATTGTAAACCTTCCTAATTAACCCAAATCATTTTTACACCACAACAACATGATGAAATATATTAACATCACTTTTTAACATGATAATAATTAACAACACATATATAAAAGTAACAACCATTGGATTTCATTTCAGGTAAACAACTCCCTTTTCATGATAAAATATCCTAAAATGGTGATTAAGGCTAACTAGAATAAACATATGCATGAAAAGAATTTGTAAGAACATACCGAGATCAATAGACCTTATGATGTGTGAAGATGATGAAAACAAGTACTAAACCCTGTTTAGCCACAAAAAACCAACTTGCACAAAGAAACCCTAACTTTCCTTAATAAAAACCCTAGCTTCTTTTTATTGAGTAATCACTTGGAAATGCTTAGCCAATGCTTGGAAATACCTTAGAATGTCTTATAAGTAGATGTGTATAGTGAGTATTTAGTTTTTAGAAAAATTGATATGGGTTTGTGTGGGGATTGGTTTTGAGCCGTGAGCTCTAGGGGACCAAAAGAGGGTTTTTGTGAAAATTTTACAAAGGGAGGAGATTTTGTGATTTTTACCAAGTGTTTAAGCATGTATGTGATCTCTCTTATGTAATGCATGTATATAAGATGCAAGACTTAGTCAAGGAGACATGGTAAGGTCTTAGGGATGGTCTTGGTCTTGGTCAAAGAGACAAGGTATGGTGTGGTTTAAATGGAAGGTGTTGTACATTGACCAAGTTGTGAAGTCTTCTTTCATTTTTCTTGTATATCTTTGTATACATTGCAAGAATTTCGGCCAAAGAGTGATATAAGTGAGATATTTTTGTAACTTTTATGTATTGGGTATAAAAGTGGGTATTTGTTGAAGCGTAGAAAAGTTTTGGTGGTTCCGGGAGTGCCTAAACGCAATTTATCGCGAAACGTATACACTTTACGTATCCGATAAAAATACAATGAACAAAGTTAATAATTATCCTCAAAATAATTACTTAACCCTTGTTTTATGTAAACATTTAATTGTTTGATGCCCGTTTACATTGAACGCTAATTTTTAGCTTACGCGATTTAGCTTAACATTTATGATTTAAAGCAAATGCGTACAATACAAAAGGTACATTGTGGATTTATCGACGTCGTCAATGACTTGAAAACACAGGGTGTTATAGACTTCCCCCGTTAAACGAGCCTTGTCCTCAAGGCTCACGATGCAGCACTTGACGACGGTGTGGTCTTGATGAAGAGGTGTGGGTATTTCTTCTTGAATTGGTCTTCACGTTCCCACGTGAACTCAGGACCTCTCTTGGAGTTCCATCGAACTTTGACTAATGGGATCCGACTTCGCTTCAACCGTTTAACTTCACGGCCCACTATTTCTAATGGTTCCTCAACAAAATGAAGCTTGTCATCAAGATGAAGTCCATCCAACGGAACGGCTAATGGTTCGTCGGCATGACACTTTTTCAGATTTGATACGTGAAATGTATTGTGAACCCTACTTAGCTCTTCTGGAAGCTCGAGTTTGTAAGCAACCTCTCCAACCTTTCCTAATACCTTGAAAGGTCCAACATACCTGGGGTTTAACTTCCCCCGTTTGCCAAACGTACACTCCATTTCCAAGGCGAAACATGTTAAGCATAACTTTATCCAGATCATTGGAATTCCCTCGGTTTAACGCCTTCTGATCCGGCGTAACTCGTTCTGTCGATCCCGGACGGCTTGGCAAATCCTTTTCTTGATTTGGACAGATGTCCTATCATTGTCTCTTGAATTAGTTCTGGACTGAGGATTTGAGCTTCTCCAACTTCGGTCCAACAAACAGGTGAACGACACTTTCGACCATAAAGTGCTTCGAATGGTGCAGCCTTAATGCTAGCGTGATAACTGTTGTTATATGAAAACTCGACCAACGGCAAATGGTTAACCCAACCTTTTCCGAAATCGATCACGCAAGCACGCAGCATATCCTCGAGAGTTTGAATTGTCCTCTCACTTTGCCCGTCCGTTTGTGGATGGTACGCAGTACTCATATCCAAATTAGTACCTAAAGCATTCTGAAGTGACACCTTCGCATAAGTTGATCGAACCTCGGACGCGACAAAATGATTGAAACAGGTATTCCATGCCTCGTGACAACCTCCTTTAGGTATATTCTTGCAAGTTTATCCATAGGATCAGTCTCTCTCATTGGTGTGAAAATTGCAGACTTAGTGAGTCGGTCAACAATCACCCAGATAGTGTCGTAGCCTTGCGACGACTTAGGAAGCTTCGTGACAAAATCCATAGTGATGTTATCCCACTTCCATTCAGGTATCTTGGGTTGTACCAACAATCCTGATGGCCTTTGATGTTCGGCCTTGACCTTAGCACAGGTCAAACACTTGCTAACATAGGTGGCGATGTCGGCTTTCATATTGGGCCACCAATATAGCTTCTTCATATCTTGGTACATCTTGTCAGAACCCGGATGTATAGAGTATTTTGATTTGTGGGACTCGTGCATGATCACAGTCCGCAAATCGCCATAACAGGGTAGCCAACTCCTGCCATTGAGGCATAGAGTTCCATCCGTACGGGGTTCCAACTTTTCCGTCCTAATCGCCTCTGGATTTTTAGCGTTTTCAACCAACATTCCTCCAACATCTTCATTCTTGATGTTCTCTGGTTTTCGTGCTTTAGTTTGAGCATTCAAGATTTGTTTGGGAAGATCCAAGCCAATAGTCATGACTAAGGCTCGAACTCTTAATGGTTGATCTCTCTCTTTCCTGCTTAGAGCATCAGCAACAACGTTTGCCTTTCCCGGGTGATAACGAATCTCACAATCATAATCACTGAGCAACTCCAACCAACGACGTTGCCTCATGTTCAACTCTTTCTGATTAAGAATGTGTTGTAGACTCTTATGATCAGTAAACACCGTGCACTTGGTTCCATACAGGTAGTGCCTCCAAATCTTGAGAGCGAACACTACTGCTCCAAGTTCCAAATCATGAGTTGTATAGTTCTTCTCATGAATCTTCAGTTGGCGTGATGCATAAGCAATCACCTTTTCTCTTTGCATTACAACAAAAAGGGAACGCCCCAAACCCTTCTTTGAAGCATCGCAATATGCGATAAAATCTTCGCTTCCTTCAGGTAAGGCCAGGATTGGTGCACTGCACAACTTCTGCTTTAACAGTTGAAAAGCTGCTTCTTGTTTATCACCCCAAACAAACTTGACCTTCTTCTGGGTAAGCTTGGTCATTGGTTTGGCGATCTTCGAAAACCCTTCAATGAATCTCCGGTAATACCCAGCAAGACCTAAAAATTGACGAATCTCCGTCGGTGACTTAGGAGATGTCCAATCTTTAATGGAGCGATCTTGGGCGGATCATGTAATACCCTTACTATCAATCACGTGACCTAGGAACTGTACTTTAGGAATCCAAAATTCACATTTGGAAAACTTGGCATACAACTCCTCTTTCTTAAGCAATTCTAAGATTAGCTTAAGGTGCTCTTTGTGCATCTTGCTGTTCTATTGAATATATACTAATATCGTCAATAAAGACCAATTACGAATTAATCCGGCAAATATGGTTTGCACACCTGATTCATAAGGTCCATGAATACGGCAGGTGCGTTTGTCAAACCAAACGGCATAACTTGAAATTCATAATGGCCATAACGGGTTCTGAAAGCGGTTTTTGGATGTCTCTTCTCAAACCCATAGTGGTTAATAACCCCTACCTTAAGGTCGAACTATCAAGTAGACACTCGAGAACCTTGAATTTTGATACAAATAAATCATCAATTCTTGGGAGCGGATAACGGTTCTTCACCGTTAGCTTGTTCATTCCCATAATCAATGCACATCCGGAATGATCCATCTTTCTTCTATTCTTGACAACAAGATCTGAGCTCCCACAAAGGTGAGGGAACTAGTCTTATAAAGCCTTTGTCAGATTAGATCTCTTAGTTTGCTCCGACAACACTTCATTTCTAAGGTGCCAATCGATCAGCGCCCGATCCTACGGGTGCAGCACCCGGAAACAAATCGTTTATGGGAATTCCATTGTCCGAGTCGGGGAAGACCCCCACCCAATCCTCGAAAGACTTTAGAATAGTCATGAACTATTGGTACAATCCTCAAGTCGTCTTCATTCTCCGACTTGTCCTTCAACCTCATTTGTAGTGACTATTGCCAAAAAGACTAGACACCATTTTTAGCATATATTCATTGAGTTATGGAGTACGAGATAATGTGTAGACGAGCCTCGTGTCCCTGGTTGCTTTTGTTACCGTGAACAATTAATATTTCATTTCCCCAGGGGATACGAATGATCTTCTCCGCACACACAATGATTGCTTGGTACTTTGTCAACCAATCCATACTAATTATAGCATTCGACACTACCAAGCTTCTACGGCATTAAATTTATGTGAATGGGGTTCAGGAGATTTAATGTGCAACCCCTAAGGATAGTGTTTAACCAAATTATCCTCCCGTCAGCTAGTTCGACATCATAATAGTGATCTAAGGTAGATGGCATGATATCCATTTGGGAACTAAATGTAGTGGAAACAAAACTCCTATCGGCACGGAGTATCAAATAAATAGAAGCATAGCGGTTGATGAGAGAACACCCCGTCCAGACTTGGAGGTCTTGGGTTTGTCCCTGCACGTCCACTACATAATCACTTTGGACTGGAGCCTGTCCATACCAACTTGAATTTCCAACGGTTTTTGTTGTTCTTCAGCTTTGGGCATTCCCTCTTGTAGTGTCCTTGAACTCCACACTCGAAGCAAGTAGGTTTCTGGCCTGACCCAGTGCCCCTCTGATTGTTAGCATTGTTGGCATTCCCACACTCCTATAGTCACGAGCAAAATGGCTAACTTTGTTGCATTTATGGTATTTTGGAGCACACGGACCGTCGTGGTGATAGTTGCATTTATGCATAAGGTGTTAAGAACCCCCAATGGCTTCCATTCATCAGTCCCTGCATGAATAGACCTTGCCAGTGTTCTGCTACTTGTTATATTTATTTGATATGGATATTTGATATGATTATGGAAGGTTTTCAAACTTCCTTTTGTTCTCAGCCTGTCTTTCAGCAATAGTGATGACTTTCTTATCCATCAGTTCAGTGGCCATTTCAATAGCCTCTTGCATGGTTTTCGGTTTTGATGCTACAAATTTTCCATGGATCATTTCGATAAATCCGCCTACGAACCTTTCAATCTGGACAGAATCCCATCGAAAACATCCTAACGTACAAATAACAGCTGTAGCTAGACCCAGGAAACGTTGATATACCCTATCACATCTGTACCCTTCACATTCAAATTCCACAATTACAAAGCCTCGAGCTTTTTCATCTCGTTCCTTGGAAAATTACTTTGTCAGTCCCATTCTTCTTCCCTCAAATCAGCCCAAGTCATTGCATATACAGCATACAAGACAAGACAGTCATAACATGGGAATTCCACCATGTTAGAGCACCTGCTAGAAGAGTACAAGTGGAAAATTTAACCTGATTTTCCATAGGGCAATTGCTTATGCGGAAAACAGTCTCCATCCTTTCGAACCATTGAGTTAATTCAATGACTCCCTCAGTGCCTTTGAAATATAAATGTTTGCACTTCATAAAGTCTTGGTAAGTGCATTCTCGAATAATGCTTCATGATCCCTTCTGCCACCCGTTCTCGAAGTGCGGCTGTCATCGCCATTCATGTTTGCATCTCGTGCTGCCAAAGCGGCATGAGACCACCTTGTCATCAAGCTGAAGTTGGGCATTAGTGACTAATGTGGTGATGGTTGCTGTTAGGGCTGGGGTTGCTGTGACCAGTGTTGACCTTGTGGCTCGTTTTGGTGTCATTTTCTTCAATCACAAGAAAACACAATTTCTGTTAGATTTCATTAGAAATCAAAACCATCGACATGACATATACATATAAATACAGTGAGCTTACATCAACACAGTGAAATATAAACGAATTGTAATTGCCAATGAATATAACGCAAATCGACATTCATTCAACAAACAAATTCGAGTTACAAAACTTGACATAATACAACCATTTATCCCTCATATAATAAATTGGAAAAACATACTGAATGGTTCAGATACAAAATGATCCATAACGTATAGGTTACCAAATAAACATAACAACCTAAACCCTTACTAGTTGGGATAAAACCGTAATTACTTAGTAGTGACATATACAGAAATGACTATCCATAATGAAAATGATACTGAATCAATGAACTGCTACCAGCCTCCTCTGGCAGCTCTAGCTGTGCAGGACCACCAGACGGTCCTTGCTGTCCTTGTAGTATGGTAACCTGTCCCTGTAGTGCTGTGACTTGTCCCTGTAATGCTGTCACCTGCCCCTGTAAGGTGGTAACTTGTCCCAGTAGTGGAGTCACCTCTCTCTATAGAGACTGCATAACTATCAATGTCTGTATAAGTTGCTGCTGTCGGGTATGATCCAGTCTTGTCCTTTACTCACATCTTTGCAGATCTCCCTCTGTCTGTGCCTTCCAGCATCTTGAAATCAAGCCTATCTCCTACGATCGAGCATCATATGCAAACTCTCCTAATATCATCAGACATCTGAGCCAGTACTAGTGTGCGTAGTGACATAACCTCTCCGCTGGCAAGATCACTCGCATCCATCGATCGCCTCCAAGCCTCTCTGGACAATCTATCATTTGTCTCCATCTGATGACGTATATATGCATGTGCTCGTCTGCCTCTAGAAAACATATTGAGCGGACCAGCCAATAACTGTCTCTGACTCTGCTTGTCGTCTAACCTCGTATAAACCTCATTTGCGTCCTGCCTAACCCCTATCCTCAAAAGCTGTCATATGTCACCCAACTCTGTTCATACTAAACTGGGTGTGCCAACGCTTAAAGGGTCTCAACCTCTATCTCGTCCTAACGAGTCGGTGATGGCCCATACCAATCTCTCTCATTCTGGTCACGCCTGATCCTCCTATCCATAGTAGCTAAAAAGCCAATAGTCTGTCTCTAAGACCTCTCAGCCGGTCCAGCAGCAGCAGCAGATAACTCTCTCCCTACCTCGTATCCAGGACCAGAGCGATACCTAACCACTTCTGAGCGTGGTAAGGTAACCTCAGTCTGTCCTCCCTACGACTAAGCAAGGGTAGTAGCAATGGTGGTGATGAAAATGGAACTGATATGGGAACGGGTGGTGGTATCCCTAATGATGTTCATCTTGTCTGGTGGGGGAGAGTAGAAGGATGGCGGAATCGGAATGAGAATGGGAAGTAGATGTGGCCAAAGCTCTCATCCGATCATAGTAGGCTCGATAGCCAATGGGGGAGGGTAGCCCTCCACTGTGGCACAGGTAGATGAGTAATGAGCACACCCCGGATATGTGAGGTGACACGATGTACGAGCCTGATCAGGACTCACGGTACGATGTGTGCCCGACCCCAAGGAGAGAGGACAAAGTAAGGGTTGTGGTAGATAAAGCTAGAAGAATGGCCACCTCTGCATCAGCACCATAATGGTGTAAGTGATGGGAAAAGAACATCCTAGGCAGTCACACGATATGCAGGGTTGAGGTGGTGGTGTGGCCGGCAGACTCATCATTCTCAAACGGCTCTCTGCTCCTCCAGCATATGGGGCCTGCTCAGTTACAGGTAAAGCAACAACAACCGAGGTCGGCAGAGCTAGGAACTCCTCCTCGCTCCTCAACCCCATCATACCTCCAGTCATCATCATCATCCCCTCCTCCTCAGATGGCTCCAACCTCATCGTCCTCTGACATCCCCATCATCAGCATAAAAAAAAAAAAAAAAAAGAATAGTACCACTTGGATCCCTCCTCGGGGTTCCTCATACCGTCATCCTCCTCCGGGTCCGCCTTAGGATCGACTCCCCGGACATAGTCAGGAGACTGAAGCAGTGGTGTAGAGTGCAGCCTCACATACTGGCTGATCCTCAGCAACAATCTCATCATCAGTATGCTCTGGGCCTGGAATATAATCTAGCGAAGGTGGTGCCTTCTGTGCTCCTCAGGGCCAGGCACGTAATCTAGAGAGGGTGGGGCCTGAAGAGCCGGCCCACGCACGTATGGGTTCCTCTGGATCCCAGGAGAATGGCTAAGCAGCTCAAGGTACTCGTGATCAAACGCTCTTAGGTGATCCTATGTCTGAAAAATCCTCAAATGGCGCTGGAAACCTCCGTGAATGTAATCCCCCGATTCAATCCGAATCTGACAATGACTGAATCTGAAATCAAAATAGCTTAAATTATGTGATTTAATAAAGACACAATAGAATATACATTTAATCATAACATTTAATCAATATGAATGCATCTAGTCCCAACCAACTAATGCAAAACCAAAAGTAGTGTAATGCATGAATGTAATGCACAAATGTACGTCCCGTGTAAAAACCCCTTTTGTATGAATTCTGATTATTGAAAACGGTTTATAAGTCCAGCAAAAACATTTGACCTGTTCCCTATAACCTTGGCTCTTCGATTCCAAATCAATAAACACCCCCAAATTGGGTCGCAGCGGAATAAGGGTCCAGGGCATGTTACTTCATAGATCAATAACACAAGATGTATATAGAACGACCAAAAAGTCATTTAAAACTGATACATTGGATTTAACAAAGTAGTTGTTACATAAGCCGAAGCTTCACTTGTCCACTTATTCAAAATACAAAGATTTCTAGCCCATACAGTTATACAAAATGTAATGCGACAAAATCTTTAATGCATGATATCCAAATCAAAACCACCAATGTATCCCTTGCACCTCATGCTTACTGATCCCCTGAAAAACATTGCTTTAAAACGTCAACAATAATGTTGGTGAATTCATAGGTTTGATAAATCATATATTGTAGGACCACAAGATTTCCCAAGTGTATGATAATGCAACAGATGCAGACATCATATAAATGTAATTACGTTGCCCTAAGCTCATGACACTGAAGCTCGACATAAATGAATACCATATAAATGGCCTACATTGCCCGTGATGATGTTCTAACCCGCAACATCCTATGTTCGACATGGTATACATTCGTTTTCCCAGTGATAGCTAATCACCCGAACGGGGATGTCAATCCCAATAGATCTATTCATAACATTCGCGCTCACAATCCAGTAACTGACAGTTCATGATAATGGGCTCAACTAGGGTTATCGCAACTTAGGCAACACGTAATCATAATATAAAACTTAACCACTTGTGTCCAGTTGTAAAACATTACATGTTTCTCACCCCAAAAACTTTGTAAAACAAAAGCATGTAAAACGTGGGGCTATGAACTCACCTTTAGTGAGCGAATAACAAGAATATCACAGATAATGCGCCACGCAAATCGTCAGATGCAACCTATTTAAATTAAGGTCGTATAAGTACCATGTACTTCGATTAACCAATATCATATATTCCTATATAGCTCATCATACTATCGTTCGGGCTATCATAATTAAGAGGTCATGTAGTGAACGTATGAGGAGCTAGGACACTTTAAATCGTAAATCCAACAACTCGTGATTGTTGATTACAAGATTCTTAAAGAAGGAATAATGGTACATTATCAGTTGATAAGAGCATATGGAAGTTCCAAGAGACATTCTTCAATGATTAGTCTGCTTCAGGGAATTAACAGAGAAGATTTACAGACTCTTTGGAAGTTAGTCAAAACAAAGCATGGTGATTTAAGACCTGAAGATGAACCTGAAAGAGTGTTGTGGGGTGATTTGAAAAAGTCCATGTTTGAACCAACATATATGTAGTGATGTATGGAGAAATCAACAGGATACAGAGAGAACCCATTTAGAAGTTAATTGATTCATGTGGAGTGTACTTTGTCAGGTTTGAAAATGTTCACATCTTTATGTTAGTTGAAAAGAGATACCCCCTCACACCAATTACAATCACAAATATGCTTAACAAGAAGCTTCGAGCTGATCATTGGAATGAGATGTGCTATCAACTGCTCAAGCTTATGGTAAAGCTGCAAAAGGGTCAATAAAAGGTTTGAATGCATCTTCCTGTGTATGATGAAGACTTTTAATGAAAGAAAACTATGAATTATATCAGAAATGAACATCAAGTTTTAGGGGAGGATTGTTGGGACTTACAAAACTCAAGATTCCTAGAAGATTACTACTAGGCCAAGAACATAATGGAAATTATGCTAAGTGGTTAGTACTGATAGTATAATGTTACCACTGCTAGTTACTACTATTAGTATAATTTAGTACTGATAGCATAAAGTTACTACTGTTAGTTGAAGTTAAGACTGTTCAGTGTTGAAGACTAAAATATAAGCTAAGTAGTTAGTGCTGCTAGTAGTAAAAGTTAAGACTGCTAGTACAAGTTACTACTGTTAGTGTATATTAGTACTGCTAGTACTAATGTTACTACTTGTCTTTTATGTTAATTATGTTTGCTGTGAAAAATTTATGTTTGCTGGTGATATTACACTGCTGAAAGACTTTCTGTCAAGAGGATAAAGACCAAGAAAAGAATTAAAAGAGGATAAAGAATTGTTTGGAGAACAAGAAATACTTGTGAAGACCAGTAATTGAGGATATTTATGTATAAAGGGTATACATTATATATTTATTGAAAAGATTACGTTTTTATGTTTAGAAAAGATTATGATATCTAGGAAATGTATTGTAAGCCGACTAGGACTCCTTAGTCTATAAAAGAGGCTCTGCATTAGTTGAGATATAGTTTTTAAAAAGTATCCATAGTTTGTCAAAGAACTACATTGTTTTTGAGAAGATTAAAAAAGTTTGGTATGTCTTTAGGAGATTTGAGTCCTCGAAGATCAGGAGAAGTTTGTTGTGATCATGAAAGATGCATCCAAACAATGGAGGAGCATTGAAGATATTGTGCAGATGCTGAGTAACTCTAGTTAATGAAACTCAAGAAAGGCAGGATGATGACTTAATATTTGATACTGGAGTTCTGGATGATGATGAGGTGTTTGTAGATGTTACAATTGTTGAGAAAGAAGAGCAAAGTACAAAGACTGGTGAAGCAGTTACTACTGCTGGTGTTAAAGATAGTGTTTTGCCTCCTACAATTCCTACAACTATTGAAGAAACTTTGGCTCAACATTAAGAAACAAGGCACTAAACCAAAGGCAAAGGGAATTGTTATTTGCCATGATCAGGAAGAGCAGTATTTGTATTTAACAAAACCAACAGTTTCGTCACATAACCCTCAGTCAAAGACCAATGAAAAGTATCAACAAGAGACCTGTTCTCTGAAGACCTTTGACAAAGAAAGTCAAGTTGCTATTTGATTAAAATTTGGCAAGAAATAATTTAAGCCAGTTTGAAATTCATAGAAAAGAAAGGCTTGAAAGAAAAAAGCAAGAAGAAAGCCAACACTAGCATTGATTGAATCATGGGAAAATACTCAAGCTATATGGAGGCTATAGATTACTAGCTTAGGAGACTCCATAACAAGAGTAAGAGAGGTAGTTTTGACAGATAAAGAAAAAGGAAAACTGTTTATGGAATTAATGAATAAAAGAAGAAAACATTTTGCTAAACTAAGAGCACAAGAAAAGAGAAACATACCTCCTACCAAGGTACATAAGAGAACTCAAATGTCTACATATCTTAAGCACATGGGTGGATACAAACACAAATAGTTAATGGGAAAGAAGCTATGATGAAATTTAAAAGCTGTTTGACAATGAGATGAAGAAGGTAAATACCTTTGTGGCTATGAGTTCTAAGGCACAAGAAAGCAATGAAAAGAATTAAGAAGGTCGCGTAGGAGCTTGGTGTTCCATTCAAACCCTAATCGTTTGCAGTTATTATTGGTACAAACCTTAAGTATTGGAGTTCCTTTGCTCGAAAATAGGGTAAAAAGGATAGTCATCAAGGGTTATAAAGATGGTGTTCATGCTGTTGATTTGAAAGCTAAATACACTGGTTAGTACTGCTAGCTGTTTTTGTTAGGTACTGCTACGATTTGGTTAGTACTGTTTTTGTATTTTAGTACAATGTCATTGAAGACGTTGTACTGCTACCATAGTTAAATTTTATTTGGTGTTCGTTAATAACTGGCTTAGATTCGAGGGTAAGGTTTAATCCACTTGGAATTGATTGCATTGGATTGAAGCATTTGAGTTTTTATTATGTGCTGCTAGTTATATGCACTGAATGGATTAATTAATTACTACTAACGTAAACAAGGCAGTTGGATTAATACTGCTTGTTTGATTTTAAATACTGCAGGTAATGACAGTTAGTACTGCTAGTTGAGCCGATATCGACAGTGAAAGAAACGTTTGTATATTGTTAGTTTTAGAACAGATATCGGGCGACACAAACGAGGAAGGATGTTGGACAGAACTTAGAGAAACCAAGCTTGTTTGTTTTTTGTGGATTTTGGGTTTTTTATTTTGGAACATATTAGTTCCAACTTCACACACAGGTTTGATGAAGTTTGTTTCAACTGGTTCTTGGACAAACAGATTGGATTTTTTTTACATATTCTCAACAGGTTTATAAAGGCTCGTTATTATTTGCTATAATTGGTTACGAAGATTATTGTTTACACCATTAATTTTGACGATGAAGGTGGAATTATTTGGGTTTATGTTCTATCATATCCAAATGGCTTACAACAATTGGAGGTAACTTGTTCGTACTAGAAACGGATGTGACGAAGAATTAGACAAATCTAGGAAAGTGCGTGTGATATTACAAACTTATGGAGGGGGGGGGGGGGGGTGGGTGCTCTCAATGCTCACGATTTGCTAACACTTGGTTATTGTCTCATAGAAGATGAGGTATAAATTGTCCAAGAGATTGCGGTCTCCCAATACATCGGTTGGGTATAAGCTATCAAAGTCACGTGATATCAAGATATAAGACATAAGTTTGGGTTGTTCTACTTCAGCATCAAGTTCGTTATACTTAGTTTTCTTCATTAGTAATCATTACATAGAGCCTACAGAACTGAAGATTCAACAAATGGTTAACATATGGGTTTCAGGGGAAGCTTAATGTTAAAATGTTTAACCATTTATGTGATACATCGAGGTGAAGGTTTTTACTACTACTAGCATTTGTTACTACTGCTAGTGTAAGTTTCTACTGCTCAAGTTCATTTTTTCTTAAGGGTGGCTTAATGGAGGGTAATTTGGTCATTGGAATACTTGGATTTAGAAGTGTAGATATGGTTTTCGTATTGTTGAAGATCAAAGTTGCATACTTTAGTCTCCTATTTGATATTGACAAAAAGGGGAAGAAGATTTGATGATTTGCAACTTGTAGATCCTTGGTAGCTTAATGGGAAGTTTTCATTCGTATATTAACTTCAGGGGAAGTTTGAGCCTTATTAGGTTTTGTCAAATAATCAACTAGGGAAAAGAAGATTGTTTGGGAATTATACATAAGTTGATAAGACAAACAAGAATGAAACATAAGGACTGAATCTAGCATTATGAAATTCTACAAGCTGGTGGAGGATATTCAACAAAAGATAAAACGTTCCAAAAGATATAATTCTTGAAGATAAAGATGAAGTTTATTAAAGAATTAAAAGATTTAGTTTCCTTATACAATTATGTTTTCCCTTGTAAATCTAGATGGACTCTACTATATAAAGAGATCCCTAGATATAGTTTTTTATGTGTGTCAAGATGTAAACACCAAGAAAAGTGTGTGTGTCCAGGCGTAGAGATGTAGACGCCATATGTAGTTTTAGCCTCAAGGTAATCAAGGTTTTCCTTGATCCCTGTTACAGTTCATTGATGTAACCTTATTATTTTGATCAAATAATATTGGGGCTTGGAATGTTTGGTAAAACCTTGTTATGATAATATTGATTATATGTTTGAATATTCCGCCTATGTTATCATTATCCTAGATTAGTTATTAACAAACTAGAGCTACAATGATCGTTATAGGTTTTCACACATGACATGATGATCGAGGAGACAATGAAGGTCTTTATGGACGATTTCTCGGTCTTTGAAGATTCTTTCTCGTCTTGCTTCTCCAATTTAGACAAAATGCTAAAATGGTGTGAAGACACTAACTTAGTTCTAAATTGGGAGAAGTGCCATTTCATGGTTATAGAGGGCACTGTCCTTGGCCATAAGATTTCAAATTCCGGGATTGAGGTCGACTGAGCTAAAGTTTATGTTATAGCTAAACTCCCTCATCCGACTACCGTCAAAGGCGTTCAAAGTTTTTTAGGTCACGTCGAGTTCTATCGTCGATTTATCCAAGATTTTTCTAAAATCGCCCGGCCGATGACCCATCTTCTTGAAAAAGAAACTTCGTTTGTTTTCTCGAAAGAATGTATTGAAGTGTTTAATATACTTAAGAAAAAATTAACCGAAGCCCCGATTTTAGTTGCCCCCGATTGGGACCTACCATTTGAAATTATGTGCTACGCTAGTGATTATGTGGTAGGTGCAGTCTTGGGGCAACGTAAGACCAAACAATTTCAGCCTATACACTATGCAAGTAAAACCATGATGGATGCTCAAGCACATTACACTCCAACGGAAAAAGAGTTATTAGCCGTGGTGTATGCTTTTGAGAAATTTCGGCCTTACGTAGTCTTATCAATGACCATATAGTGTATACGGACCATTCGGCTCTTAAGTATCTTCTTGCTAAGCAAGATGCTAAGCCAATATTGCTCCGGTGGATTCTCGTTCTCCAAGATTTCGATGTTATTATTCGTGATAAAAACGGAGCGGAGAATCTTGCAGCCGACCATTTATCTAGACTAGAAAATAGGGGAGGGGGGGGGGGGGGGGGGTCCCAAACGATTTGGAATTCCACTTGTCGAGTTCCCGGAGGAAGAACTCGACAAGTCCCTTAGGAAAGACATCAGGAAATCTCAAACTATTGTACATCCTCAAGTCGCTCTTCTCCGACTTGTTCTTCAACTCATTTGTAGTGACATGTGCCAAAAAAAGACTGCATCCTTTTTAGCATGTATTCTTGTGTTTTGGGAGTACGAGATAATGTGTGACTAGCCTTCGTGTCCCTGTATGCTTTCGTCCAACCGTGAACATTCCGTTTCATTCCCCCCCAGGGGATACGAACCGATCTTTTTCAGCACTCACACAATGACCGCGCTAGTACTTGCAACCAATTCACCATACCAATTATAGCGTCGAAACTACCAAGTTCTACGGGCATTAAATTTATGTTGAATGGGTGGTTTAGGAGATTTAATGTGCAACCCCTAAGGATAGTGTTTAACCTAATTATTCTCCCGTCAGCTAGTTCGACATCATAATAGTGATCTAAGGTAGATGGCGTGATATCCATTTGGGAACTAAATGTAGTAGACACAAAACTCCTATCAGCACCAGTATCAAATAATATAGAAGCATAGCGGTTGTTGAGAAGGAACGTACCCATCACGATATTGGAATTTGGGTTTGTCCCTGCATGTCCCACTACATACACTTTGGCTGGAGCCCTGTCATTACCAACTTGATTCCCACAGTTTTTGTTGTTCTTCAGCTTTAGGCATTCCCTCTTGAAGTGTCCTTGAACTCCACACTTAAAGCAAGTAGGTTTCTGGCCTGACCCAGTGCCCCTCTGATTGTTAGCATTGTTCGCATTTCCCGCACTCCTACAGTCACGAGAAAAATGGCCAACTTTGTTGCATTTGTGGCATTTTGGAGCACACGGACCATCGTGGTGATAGTTGCATTTAGCGCATAGGGGTTTAGATCCCCCGTATGACTTGTTTTCACCAGTTCCTGCAGTATAGGCCCTGCCAGTGTTCTGTCTCTTGTTCTGTTGTTGTTGGTTTTGATTGTTTTGGGAAGTGTTTTTTCAACTTCCTTTTGTTCCTCCAACCTTTCTTTTCAGCAATGATGCTAGACTTTCTTATCCATTAGGTCAGTGGCCATTTCAACATCCTCCTTGTATGGTTTTTCGGAATTGATGCTACATTACAATGTTTCCATGGATCATGTCAGGTAATCCGCCGACGTACCTTTCAATCTTGTTAGACTCCTCCGGAAACATCCTAACACACAGCAGTGCTAGTTCTTGGAAACGTTGGTTGTCCGCTATTACATCAGTACCCTTCACTTTCAAATTCCACAATTCAGTAGCCTCGAGCTTATTCAATCTCGTTCCTCGGACATACTTGTCAGTCACTTCTTTCTCACGATCAGCCCAAGACATTGCATAGCAGCATCATGATACAGTGATAACATGGGAATTCCACATGTTAGAAGCACCTGCTCGAAGAGTACAAGTGGAAGACTTAAACCTTGATTTTCCACAGGGCAATTGCTTATGCGAAATAGCTCCATCCTTTTGAACCAATGATTATCTTCAACAACGTCCCCTCAGGCCTTTGATATAGAGGTTGCACTTCATAAAGTCTTGAAGTGCATTCTCAAACAATGCGTTCAGTCCTTCTCACCCTTTCCTGAAGAATGGCTGTCATCCTATCTGCCATTCCGGTTTGCATCACGTGCTTGCCAAAAGCGGCAGTGACTACCTTTGGTCAAATCATTGCCTGAAGATGGCATTAGTGACCGATGTGTGGTGGTTGTTGTTGGGGCTGGGTTGTTGGACCGGTGTTTGAACCTTGTGCCTCGTTTTGGTGCCATTTTCTCAATCACAAAAAATACAATACCCGTTAGATTTCATTAAATCAAAACCAGACATACATATCCATTATAAATAAATGAGATCACATCACACAATGAACTATACAACTGAATGTAATCAACCATGATAAATACCAAATCGACATCATTCATAAACAAATTCGATTATAAAACTGACATAATATCAACCATTCCATATATAATTTTGGGAAAACTACATGAATAGTTTAAGATTAACAAAATGATCGAATAACGATTAGGTTAACAAATAGAAACATAACAACCTAAAGCCTTACAGCCTGGCTTAAAACCCCGTAATACTTAGAGGCTATATACAAAATGACTAGCCATAACATGATCTAATCTATGAACTGCTACCCGCCTCCTCTAGCAGCTCTGACTGTGCACGACCTCCAGCGGGTCCCTACTGTCCATGTAGTATTGTAACCTGTCCCTGTAGTGCTGTGACATGTCCCTGTAATGCTACCACCTATCCCTGTAGGGCTATCATCTGCCCTTGTAAGGTGGTCACCTGTCCTAGTAGTGGGGTCACCTCTCTTTGTAGAGACTGCATAACTGTCAATGTCTGTATAAGCTGCTGCTGTCGGGTACGATCAGCTGTCCTCAACTCTCTCATCTCTGCAGATCTCCTATGGTCTGCCTTCAGCATCTCTGAAGTCATAGCCTGTCTCCTACGATCAGCAGCATGCAACTCTCTAATCTCTGACATCTGACCCAGTAACGGTAGTGCGCAGTGACATAACCTCTCCACGGGTAAGATCACTCGCATCTATTGATCGTCTCCAAGCTTCTCGGGACAATCTAGCCTCTGTCTCCATCTGATGATGTGTATATGCATGTGCTCGTCTGTCTCTAAACAACATATTAAGCCGACCAGCAAATAACTGTCTTTGACTCTGCTCATCGTCTAACCTCGTATAAACCTCATACGTGCCTGCCTAACCCTACGTCAACAATGCTACATATGTCGACCCAACGCTGTGTCAGTACTAAACTGGTGTCCACACACATGGAGGGGTCCCCCTGCAGGGTCGCAACTATCTCATCCCACAGTCGGTGATCCCAATCTTAACCTTTCTTCTTCACCAGAATTCACTCCTGATCCCCTATCTATAGTAGCTACAAAGCCATAGTCTGCCCTAAGACCTCCAGCCGGTCTAGCAGCAGCAGCAGATGAGCTCTCTCCCTACCACGAATCCAGGACTAAGGAGCGAATACCTAACCTCTTTCGAGGTGGTATAGTAACCTCAGTTCCCTGTCCTCCCTACGACTAGCAGAGGGTAGTAGCAATGGTGGTGATGAAGTAGGAACTGATATGGGCAAAGGTGGTGGTATCCCTAATGATGGTGCATCTAGTCTGGTGGGGGAGAGTATGAAGGGTAGTGGTAATGGTAGAGAATGGGAAGTAGATGCACCTTCCAGCTCTCATCCGATCATCATAACTCGTTAGTCCCAATTGAACGAATAGGGCTAGAGGTGCTGCTGAAAATAAACACAGGTAAGGGTGGTGATTTGTGGTAATGATGAAGAAGTTAACTGGGAAGGGTGAAGACCATGGGGAGAGTGGTGATGAGTTGGATAGATAAAGCGAAATTCCTGCAACCTCTGCATCAAACATACTAGGATAGGTACTAGAGCTAAATAGAAATCCTTGCTGTCACACGATATGCAGGGTAAGGAGTGGTGTGCCGAAGACTCTTCAGTTCACGAATGAACAGCTCTGTCTCCGTTCCGCAGATGTGGCCGTGATCAGATGATGAAAAATGCAACGACTACAAAGTCAGGCGAGCTAGGTCTACCTCCCTCTCCCTCCTCATCATCAGCCTCGGATGTCCATGTCATCACCTCATCAATCCTAATGAGACCCCTCCTCGTCATCGCCGTCATCTCCTCCATCGGCAGGATAATCGACAGGATCCTCCTTGGGGGTCCTACAATCGTCACCATCCTCCTAGTCTGCCACAAGGATCTGACTTACCGGGACATGGCAGGTGACCTGACAGTGGTGAGGCATCCTCAGCACCTGGATGATCCTCAGCAACAATCTCATGCAATCATTATGCTCTGGGCCTGGGAACAAAATCATGGCGAAAGGGTGGTCCTGCTCTGGGCTCCTCAGGGCCAAGACGTAATCTGGAGAGGGTGGGGCCTTAAATATCGGCCTCTACTATGCTGGTCCCCACTGGCACCCCAGGCAGCTCAAGATTACTCTTGATCATGCACTTCTCCGTTGATCCTATGTCTGATAAATCCACAAATGGGCTGAAACCTCCGTGTATGTAACCCACGAATTTTCTCATCCGAATCTACATGACTGAATTTGAAAAATTCAAAATAGCTTTTTTTTATTATATTAGTATTTATATAAGAACTCTATAGTAAATACATTATATCATAAACATGTATATCAAATATGAATGCATCTAGTCCAACTAAACTAATGCAACAAGAAGTGTATCATGAATGTATCACATATGTATGTCCCGTAATAAAACCCTTTGTAATAAAATTCGATGTTTGAAAACGGTTTATGTCCAGCAAAAACATTTGACCTGGTTCTCTATAACCTTGGCTCTTGATACCAATCTGTAACACCCCCAAATTGGGTTGCAGCGGAATAAGGGTCCGGGGCGTGTTACTTCATAGATCAATAACACAAGATGTATATAGAACGACCAAAAATGTCGATTAAAACTGATACATTTGGATTAACAAAGTATTTGTTACATAAGCCAGAGCTCACTTGCACTTGTCCAAAATACAATATTACTAATCCCTTAACAAAGTTATACAAAATGAATGCACAAATCTTAATGCATGATATCCAAATCAAAACCACCAGTGTATCCCTTGCACATCGTTCTACTGATCCCCTGAAAAACATTTTCTTTAAAACATGTCAACAATAAGTAGTGGTGAATTCAATAGGTTTGATAAATCCTATATTGTAGGACCACAAGTTTCCCGAAGTGTATGAATAAAGCACAGATGCAGACATCAAAAAATGTAATTACGTTTGCCCTAAGTCTCCATGACGACTGAAGCTCCGCATAAATGAATACAAATAAATACCTACATTGCCCAGGATGATTTTCTAACCCTCAACATCCTATGGTTCGACAAGGTATTACGTCGTGTTGCCCAGATGATAAGCTCATCACCCGAACGGGATGTCAACCTAATATATCTATCATAACATTCCGCGCTCCACAATCAGTAACTGACAGTTCATTGATAATGGGCTCAGCTAGGTTATCGCAACTTAAGCAACATGTAATCATAATGTAAAAGTATCCACTTGTGTCCAGTTGCAAAACATTGCAAGTTTCTCACCCCAGAAACTTATAAAACAAAAGCATGTAAAACGTGGGGCTATGAACTCACCTTTAGTGAGCGAATATCAAGTATATCACAGATAATGCGCCACGCAAATCGTCAGATGCAACCTATTTAAATTAAGGTCGTATAAGTACTAATCACATTGGGTAATTACTACCATGCATAATTCTATATAACTAATCACTATCTAATTGTTTTGGAAAATTTGTGTTTAATAAGTTAAAACGTTTATAATTACCGTTGTAGTAAAACTGGCGTAACTTTCACGTTTTAAGCCCAATTTTGACGTTTCTTATGCCGCATGAAGCATTCGTATTAAGGACGAGTTAACAAATTTGACATTTTCATATTTCTGAACCTTATTGAACAGTACTTTTAACGTTCACATTCACACTAGTTATAAAGTTATTTTTATAGTTTTAGTTATCGTAAAACCCGTAAACGTCGTATTCTATTCGTTATAGCTCCGTTTTTAGCGATTCGTTCGAGCACGTTCTTGTAATTGAAAGTTCTAATGATTTATGAGGTTACAAAATAAAAGTTTTTCTTCTGTCAGAATAGTAAACTTTTATAAAAATAGTTTAACAAAAGTAATAATTGTCGTAAATCGCGACTTCTTACCCATTCGTTATTAAATGAAAATTTTTCGTTCTTAATCATTTGGAATCCTAAAAATATGTGTAATCTGTTTAAAATACTAAACTTGCTATTTTATATAATTATTTTAAATTGTTTTATAAAAATTCTTTTATAAATCCGTTTATATATCCGTATAACTTGTTTTTACCGTAACTTTTTCGTTATTTTTTCTGTTTACAAAGTTTCTTATTCTTCTTAGACTTTTTGGAATCGTCACGAGACGTATTATTTTATAAAAATATAAAATGGGCAGGTAGTATGTCGAATTAAAACAGAAAGTTAGATGCCTTTCTTGATTCCATATGTAAACTTTGTTTTTATACTTTTTTACTTTTGTAACTTTACCGTAAGTCTTTTAGACTATGTATATATTATGTGTCTTGCATATAATAAGGTCCATTAGTCCATCATTGTCCTCATATGTCCAAATTACCAAGATTAAACAAGTTTATCATGTTTGATTAGACACATTTACTTTGTAGCTTTTCAGTAAATCCTAAAAAACCTTAATCTTGTCATTAACAACCTTTTTAGCTTAACCATGGTTGTCCATCACTTATAACTTCCATTATAAAACTTATTTTAGTGTTCATATAACATCACTAAAAGTCCATAAACAAGATTAACATATCATTTGCATTACTTTTAATTGTAACATATTAAGTAAACTTTTAAAACCCTAATTTGTATTTATTCAATTTTTTTATACCAAACCAACATGTAAAATCCTAAGTTACCATCCATTTAACATCATCTCATGAACAATCATAACATGTTTAAGAAGTGAACAAATCCATAACAACAAGTTAAGAAATCCCTTATGACAATGTTAAAAAGTCCTGAAATGGGATTTTTCTGATATAAAACATATATGCATAATAAAATCATGAAAATGAAAAGATAAAGGTTTTAGGTAACCTTAGTGATGAATGAAGATGATGAGAAATATGTGCTAAACCCTTGTTTAGACTTTAAACCCAATCTTGCACAATATGAAACCCTAATTCTTCCAAATAAACCCTAATCTTCCTTTTTCTTTGATTAACTTCCTTAATCAACCAACCAAGCTTCCAAACCTTTTTGTATGACCTTAGATATGATGTGAGAATGTTTATAAATGTGGTAGAAAAATTTTGTATGGATTTAGTATCAAAGTAGGGGTGAGCCGTGGGTTGGATGAGAGACAAAGAGATAGGAATTTGTTTTTGTTAAGTGTGAAATGTTGTGTATGAGTTATCTCTCATGTGCATGTAATATATATGAAAAGGTGGTAAGAGTGCTAGCTAACTTTGACCAAGATTCAAAGGGGGGAGGGAGGATAGTGGGGCGGCATAGATCCATAAAATGGGGGTGACTAGTGGTCAAAACCACTAGTCACTAGTTAGTCTTTACTAACTATCTTATGTACATGTCCATGCCATTAATTCTTATGTTCTTATGTCCCTTAAAGATGAGATGAGTTCAAGGAATTGTGGAATATGTTTGTTAGTCATTATCTAGTAAAGAAATGAAATTATTAAGAAAGTTACTTGCACCTTAAATGAAAGTATAAGTTGTAGTATAAAGTGTAGTCTTTATTTGAAAGTATTACTTTGCTAATGAATGTCTTGGTTTTCTATTAAATGGGAGACGTCCCATTTGATGTATATGGTTAAAGTTTCATAAACTTTGACCATTGGAAATAATAGTGATTATTTGTTGAAGCGTAGGAATATTTTTGTGGTTCCGGGTATGCCTAAACTTAATTTATCGCGAAACGTAAACACTTTTACTAACCGATAAAAATAAAATGATCAAAGGCCATAATTTATATCTCAAATAAATTATTTAATACTTGATTGATGTAAAAGCGCTTAATGTTATTGATGCCGTTTACATTGAAACGCTAATTTTAGCTTACCATTTTACGTTAATTCATGAAATTACAAGCAAACGCGTATGACACTAAAAATAAATAATAGGAATTTAACGACGTCGTCAATGACTTGAAACACGGTGTTATAGACTTTCCCCCTTTAAACATCCTTGTCCTTAAGGCCTTACGATGCAGCACATACAACGGTGGTGGTCTTGTGAAGAGGTGTGGGATATTTCTTCTTGAATTGGTCTTCAACGTTCCCACGTGAACGCAGGACCTATCTTGGAGTTCCAATCTAACCTTGACTAATGAGATGGCGGCTTCGCCTTTAATTAACCGTTTAACATCACGGTCCAGATCTCAACGGGTTCATCCACAAGACTCAAAGCTTGTCAACAAAATGAAGTCCATACCAACGGAACGGCTAATGGTTCGTCGGCATAGCACTTTTTCAAGTTGGATACATGAAATCGTATTATGAAACCCAGCTTAGTTTCTTCTGGAAGCTCGATTGAAAGAAAAACCTCTCCAACCTTTCCTACACCTAATAGGTCCCCATACCTGGGTTTAACTTCCCCCGTTTGCCAAAACGTACGACCCCTTTCCAAGGCGAAACTTTAAGCATAACTTTATCCCCGACTTGGAATTCCATCAGTTTACGCTTCCAGACGGTCGTAACACCTCTGTCGACACACATGATGGCATCAAAAATCATTGTTTGAAACTGAAAGTCCTGTTTGTGGCCAAGCATATAATATCGAGATTGCAATATTGCTGAACTTAAACTTATTCCCAAGTAGTCTTCTTAGGACTCAAACATTGAAGAATGGTGTGAATTAAAAATCTCCACTCAGGGGAAAAGTGTCCCTTTTGAAATGTTAACTTATCAGTATTGGACACCTACCCCGTAAGAGCTAGATGTTCAAAGATCTCAGTATTAGGTAAAGAACTAATACCATCAGCATCTTCTAACTTGAGATTGTCCTGTCTAAAGAAAGCTTCAGTGACAGTCTTGAGTTGTTTATAGCAAATTTAAGATACACAATCAAATATAACTTTAAAAATATTATCAAAAGAGCAATTAAAAAAATCCCAACGGAAAATTCACTCTCAAAATATATAAAATATATAATATACGTATGTTACCGGATAAGTATGATCACCCGGGTCGTTTCCCCAACGACTAGTGAAATTGAAACCTCGTTTAAGCTTGGATTCTGATTTGAATGAAGCAAATATATTTTTGATAATCTATATCTACTAAATAAAAGCAACAATTAAAATTGAAAAAAAAATTAAAGGCAATTAAACAATTAAATACATACGGAAACAAAAAAAACACACGCTTACTCAATAGACTAAGAATTATTCCCCTAAGATTGCAAATTAATTTTCTTCACCTAAATTAGGATAAAAGAAAATTTTAAGAAAAATAAAAATATTTTTTTTTTATATTATTTTGAATTTTTTTTTATCAATTAAAAACTATTTAATACTAATTAAATCCTAAAAATAAAATAAAAAATAGAAAATAATTGAAATTATATTTTTCCTAAGTAAAATAAGTAAAAAGAAAATTTTAGAAAAAGGAATTACTATTTTGGCTTTTTAGATTAAAAGAATATGAATTTTTTCTAAAATTTAAAAACTAATTAAAAACTAAAAAAGATTAATAAAACTATTAAAAATAAAATCCAAAATTTTTATAAAAATTACACTAAATAAAGAAAAAGTGCAGAAATTTATAAAAATTAAAAGCCCTAATTTTTACTTTTTATTTAAACCTTAATTAAACTAATTAAAACTAAACCCTAATTATTAAATAAAACTAATTAAAAACAAAATAATTAATTAACCTATGGACAAATGGTGCTAATGTCCAAAAGGACTAACGGGAACTAACTAAACTAACGTAAGGACAACAGAAAAACAATTGAAAATGAAAAGTTTCACTACCTACCCTGAGAGATCAACCTGATTACAAACTAAGTCCATTAAAGCATTTGAATTTTAAAAAGCTTAAAATGAAAAACTTAAATAAGCAAAGTTGTAGAAAAAGCTGGAGAGAACAACTTTAACAAAAGCACTATGGTCTGAAACCCAATAATAAGCTCTTAAAGAGCTTATCAATAAGCTCATTACAGAAACTAGGTGTTTGCCTTTGGATTTACAAAAAAGCTTGTAAAAAGCTCAAAATAAGCTTAAAGTAAAGTCTAAAACGCTGTTCTAAACTCCCTATTGATGTGCTGTAAGACTAATTGAGAAAAGAAACAAAAGCTCTGGAAACCACTATTAAAGCAATGAAATGATTATGAAAATGGCTAACTCAGGAATTAAGCTAAAATGCACAAAATCAAACTAAGCTAAAAAGCTCAATAAGCAAATCTAGAAGCTAATCTCTTGGAAACTTACTTAACAACTATAAAACTATAAAACTAAATGAGAAGATCTATTCTTATAAGCTAAAAATTAGAATTAAAAAACAAAACTAACTTTAATCTATCCTACTGTTTTTGTCTTTTTGGTTTTTTATGACTATAAAAAGCAAGAATTACACTATCAGCAAAATAAGCTGGAAATGGAAATTAAGCCCTAATCTATATTAAGCTGAGACTACTCTATATCCTACTTGAATTTTAAAGCCTAAAACCTAGGATTACCTACTAAAATTAAACTAAAAGTAGACAGCAGGAACAACATGGTTATCCTGCTTGATAGCACTTTTGCTCAAGTCACTAAACAATAGTGTAGGTGTTCCTCAAGAGGATAATCCTGCACGTCTTACACTTATTAAGTGTCGTATGAACACAACTAGACTTCCAACTAAAAGCTCCAAAGGCTAAAATCAAACTTAAGCTATCAAATCCTAACTAAAAAAACTCCCCTGTGCTGACACTATGAACAAAAGCACTTATTTATATTTCATTTTAACAATTTTAAACTTCTACAAACTGAATCAATATTAGTTTATAATGAAAACTCAACTGACCAAGTGTTTTGCACAAATTTTATTGACTTTTAATGGTCAAACTTGCTTATGCCAAACACCCATTTACCATTTTGACAAAAATGGTTAAGCTAAGTTTTTCAATTCCAACAGCTAAACCTATGTTACCAGATGATTAATAGCTTATACTAACCTTAATTAACATAATCTAATAGCTTATTAAACATAAATCTAAGATCCACACTAATTCACTAATTTTTTTTTCTTTTGATACTTAAGAACAAAAATGAAGAAACTAGATTTATAAAACTTAAGCTAAAAACAAACTATCTAACTAATCTAGAAAAAGCAATATTAAAGATTTTAAGTACAAATAACAACCAAAAAGCAAATAAGAAGATTTAAGCTTAGAAAGTAAATAGACAATTATTGAAAGCTAGAATAAAAAGGATTAAATGAGAAACTTACAAGGCACCTCTAGCTAAACAAGAGACCCTAATAGGCGCCAGCTTCACAAGCTCCCTAGCTATTAATAAGCTAGGGTATAAGTCCCTGTCGGAACCTTACCTATATAGATCCCCCTTTCATAAGCACCAAACTAAATAGTTAGGTAATTAAACTGTTTTATAAGGTTTAAGTAGATTAAAGGTTTAAAAGAGCTCCATTACAAGCTTATAGACTTGTAAGAACTTATGAATAGCTTAATGATCCGTATGCTAACATATGAGCTTATAGAGAGCTTATGACACTTTTGAAAGAAAACTCAAATTTTATTAACTAAGTTGCTTGATTACATTACTTTGAAAGAAATTACAAGAGTTTAAATGGAAATTACATTAAGCTATTACTAAAAGCTAAAGCTAAATTTTACTAAAAACTTAAAAACTAGACTAGGTGTAAAAGAAGAAAAAAGATGCTCATATGTGTGTGAGTAAGGGCCTTTTATAGCCTCCAAAGAACATTCTAGGCCTCCTGAATCCATCTCCTAGCCTTCAATCACACCCTTATTTTCTAATCATTGCAAATATTTTGAGCCGTTTTGATCAAAATTACATGCAATCGAATCACCAACGTGATCATTCTTTGATGTGACATGTTGTTCTTCTTTTTGTGAGTAATTAGCACAAAACCCATCACGTTGTGTGCTTTCTTCATAGCTGACGGTGCCTATCTGAAAGAGAGCTTAAGTGAGCAAAGGTTAGAACATAATATCCAGCCGATTTTGGTAGAAATACCTCTTTGAATTACCAAAATCACCCTTTAATTTCGATTTGCCCTTTGTTTTTGACAGTTTGGTGAAATGTAGGAGACGAATGAACAGTAAAAAGGATCTTGGCGCCAAGTTTATAACTGAATGAGTTAATTCAGTTTTAACTTAGGCCATTTGACACTTCTAGCCCCTCTCTTTCTTTTCTCACTTTCTAGTTATAAAAGGAGTTTTAGGAATTGCAAAATTGGCCCTTGTGGTTTAGTATAAGGTAAATAGATTTAGGAATTGGGCTTAAGGTTATGGGCTTGGATCCGGGTATAGGATTTTAGGGATTTTCAGGCCCATTAAGGGTTCTTGGGCCCAATAAGGGATGAGGGGTTATTTTTGGACTTTTGTGAAACTTGGAGGGCTAAAGTGAAACACTTTGGGTCTTGTCTTTTATTGGTTTACTTTTGTTGACCAATGTTTGACCATTTTGACTGGATTTGACTGAGGCTTGACTTTTCTTGGCTTCGGCTTTGGATCTTTGGCTTCTTTTTGTACTCTTCTGATTCTCGTGTCCGTGCTTGCCCGTTTTTGACTTGTTTTCTTGTGATTTCTGATATATCCGTACCTGCACACACAAAATACAAATACAAGCATATTTTTGCCATTTTTGGTCTATTTTGGGTTTATTTGGGTTATTTTAGGTATTAACGGATATGTGTATTTTACACTTATCAAAATTCCCCAAACTAAACGATTGTGTGTCATCACGCAATATCACATGCCTTATAACCAAATACCTCAAAACTTCCCCAAACTAAACCTGAAAAAGGTAGCAAAGATTTTTGTGAGAGAATAACGATATCACAAGTTATAAAACACCCGACTTCCCACTTTCAAAGATTTTTCTCTTTTTATGATTTTTCTTGATAATTAACTTCTTAACTACAACTTATTTGTGTTGACATAATGTATTGTTTTCATTACCTCATTGGTAGCTTTAAGGATCATATAATAAAAAGCACAATTAAGTGTCTACAAGATAACTTCATCATCCTCCAGGAATTTTTCACTTTTCCATGCTAAGCTTAAAAATAGAAATCACATGCAAATTACGGAAACTAGATGCTAAGACTACTATAATTACAACTCGTTGTGAATTCCTTCTTCCCGACACAAATCATATATTTATGTTTGTGTTTCAATAAATTAACACCATTAAATCCACATATTTAGAAAGATGAAATCCGACCAAGCTTTTACACAGTGGGCCTTTTGGTCTAATATGTTGAATTCACTTAGCAAGATCATAACTCAAAGCAGAACAAAAACCATCCTTAGCTAAGACATCCGTTGTTCACTTGTCCATGAATGACTTTCTCTCTAAGCGATCCCAAACCGTCATCGGGTAAGTGCTAAGGCTTTTGACACCCCATCCGGAGAATACTAATCGAAACGCATGAACTTCCGATGAAAAAGCCTTGTAGACTTTTGCAAACCTTAGTTCAAAAGAATACCTTGGTTTTAGAAAATGAAACTTTTACTATTTATTTTCTAACTTTGCAACATTATTATTTCTATTTACATTATTAGGCTAGGAATTGGTATCACTTTTCTTTCGACGACACATCGGCCACGCCTCCGACAAGAGCTCGTGTACTTATTATGATACCAACCCTAAATATACAACCTCCACCCTTTCTTTCGATGTCACATCGGGAGCGAACCGACAAATGCCCATGTACTTTATTGCGATGGAGTTTGTATATTAATTATTAACACTAAGGATTTATAACTTGCATCCTTTTTATCACCACCTAACATTTTTTATAGATTTTTTTTTGACCCAATTAATTAATTTAACACTATAATTTTGGCAAATAGAAAATTTTGTTTAAGAAAACCAAAGTATAAAAAATCGAACTAAAATTCTTATTTACCAATGATGTTTGACTCATCATCAATAAAGTTTTTTTCTATGAATATGTTGATTAGACTTTAAAGAGTAGAAACTCTAATTTGGTAAAAATTAAAGAGAAACACGTTATAATTAATCATTTTAAAGAAACTCCGGGAAGAAATACCACAAGTTATTCTTATAAGCCTTTAAGTTTTCCAAATAAACTTTGTTTAGCATCCTAATTCGTAAACAACACTATCATTTCTTATTCTTTGCAATTTAAAATCTCTAATAAAGAAATTCGCAAATACTTAGCCTATATAAAATCCAACTCCGCTATATTTAAACTATAACTTGAGATTAGCACAAGTTTCATTTACTAATGAGTTAAGTCAACATGAGACTAGCACAAACTATCATCATTAATTATAAGGAGAAGCAAGAACTCTACACGTACTCTGGGTCAAAAATTACTTCTTATTCTTACCAACTGGAAAACCTACAATTCGTGTCTTAACCACTAATTATAATATATATAATAATAATAATATATATATATAATAATATATATATATATATATAAATATATAATATATATAAAATATATATATATTCTCTTTCTTTTTTTTATGACTAAAAATTTAATTTTTTTGATATTTTGTAGGAAAACGGGTACGTGAAAACAATAAGCAGGTAACATCAAATCGATAGATTCCCTTCCCCAAACTAAAACGAAACATTGTCCTCAATGTTTAAAGTCTGGATTTCACTACGAAAATCTAAGCCTTTATTGAAGTATGCAAGATAAACGTGAACAGATAAGATGAAAGGATATCGGATCTCCCCAAACTAATTTCATACAAAGGATGAAAAGCTCGAGTAGAACGGGACAAATCAACCGGACACGAGAGGCTTCATAGAATTTGTTGGGTCGATCCTACAAAATTCACAACAAACAACCAACAAACATCAAGAAATCGGAAAGAGTACAAGCCTTTCTCGAACACAACACATTAGATAAAAGAAGAAATAAGAAAGAAAATAGAAAGATAAGCATGGGGTGGAACTACCACGAAGCGGCATTTGTGTTTTTGTTTACCGAGTCGCAACTCGACTCGATCCCCTGAATTAAGTTGTCCTTAGGGAAATCGGAGGTTCCGGGATAACCAATGTATTGTGTAATCCATGCCATAGTAATGCTTAAGTGACGGTGGCAATTGACATTGTTAATTAGAACATCGCATAGATAAAACTTGGCATTGCCATAAGGGGGATAGACTTCGTGTGATTGATGAAAGGTCCATACCACGGGATTATGAGCTTTCTGGAGGAAAATCTTTAATCGGAGAGTTGAAAGCAAGACTGTGATCACCAACAATTGAAGATCCGGTTCTTTATCTTGAGAATCGTGGTAGTTTCTTTGGTCTTCTCTTTGGTAATTAGCGAATTCTCATAAGCTTGATCACAAATCTCGCTAATTTCATTGAGTTGGAGCTTTCGTGATACGACGAACGCGGTCTTTGAATCGACAGGGTTGGCATGCCTTAAGAGCCCAATATGCTTTGTGTTCTAATTCGACGGGTAAGTGACACGCTTTTCCATAGACTAACTTGTACGGAGTGCATCTAATTGGAGTCTTGTAAGCGGTTCAGAATGCCCACAATGCATCATCTAACTTGTCTGACCATGAGGCATGGTTTTCTCCTACCGTCCTCTCTAAGATTCTTTTGAGACCTCGATTCGTGACTTCAACTTGACCACTCGTTTGAGGGTGGTAAGGAGTCGAAAGACGATGGGTACCCATATTTTGAACATGACTCTTGCAAACTATATCGTTACAAAAAGGGTCACGATTTGCTTTAAATGATCTAGGAGCACCGAATCGGGAGAAAAATGATTTTAAAAACTTGACAACTACTCTAGCATCGTTGGTGGGGAGCGCTACCGCTTCGACCCATTTGGAAAGGTAATCAACGGCTACTAGAATATATTTGTTTCCTCTAGACGACGGAAAAGGTCCCATAAAATCGATACCCCAAACATTAAAAATTTCACAAACTTAGATTCATTTGGAGGCCACTTCATCTCGCTGTGAAATCTTGCCTTGTCTTTGACATACATCAGCAAGATTTTGATCAATACGTAAGCATCCTATAAATTGTAGGCCAAAATAAACCTGCATCAAAATACCATTCCCGAGCGGTGATATTAGCACTATGATGGCCCCCGTGGTCCTTCATGACAAGCGTTGAGGATTTCAAGAGCTTCTGGCCAAATACACATCTACGGATGATTTGATCTGCACATGTCGAAAGAGATAGGGATCAACCAAAGTAATGCTTTATAAATCCCTTGAAAAACTTCCATCTTTTGTTGGGTTGACATTCCTTGTGATATGAAAATTCCCCGCGTGGTAATTTTGCTATAACAGCAAACACGGGTAATTTGTTATCATGAGAAGTCACTACGTGTTCACTTTTGAAAGAGGAAAGGTTTCATTAATCTCTTTAGGATAAAAAAACATTCTCATATGGGTTTTCAAGACGGGAGAGGTGATCGGCTGCATAGTTTTCAGCTCCCTTGGTATCAATTACTACCAAATACATCAATTCTTGAAGAAGCAAAGACCCATCAAGCCATCTTTGCTTTGCATCTTTTCTTGTATGAAAGAGGTATTTTAATGCGGATGGTCCTGTAAACAATACTTATGTTTCATGATTAGATATGATCGAAACTTCTCAAAAGCGTAAACAACTACAAGCATCTCTTTTTCGGTTGTTGTATAGTTTGATTCTGCTTTGGTCATCGTTTTACTCGCATAATGAATTGGTCTAAATTGCTTCTCAATCCTTTGCCCTAGAACCGCACCTATTGCATAATCACTTGCATCACACATGATTTGGAGCAATGAGAATTGGAGCTTCGGTTAACTTCTTTTTTAATGTTTGAAAGGCTAGAATGCAATCTTCCGAGAAGATAAAAGGAGTGTTTTTCTCTAAGAGATGGGTCATAGGTCGAGAGATCTTTGAGAAGTCTTTGATGAATCTTCGGTAAAAACCAGCATGCCCGAGAAAACTTTTGATTCCTATGACGGTTGTTGGGTGAGGAAGCTTTGAAATTACATCAACTTTTGCCTTATCAACTTCTATTCCTTTTCTAGAGATCTTATGTCCTAAAACAATGCCTTTTTTAACCATGAAATGG
>BQNB010035884.1:8162-45662 GCA_026074375.1 Tanacetum coccineum | reverse complement strand
CACCACTTTTGTGCTGCTGCTAATAACCAAGCACACTCTTATCGGTTTGTTTTTAAAGTCAAACGCACCATTTGTGGTGACTAAGACAAAACCTAATGCACCCATTACTGGTACCATAGAACCAAAACGCACCCGTTGGTGGTGAGGCAATCCACGCACCATTGGGTGGTGCAAAACCAACCGCACCCTGATGGGTCTGTGAAACAAACGCACCCCTGTTGGGTCGTTTTTAAACCAACGCACCCTTGTGCTATTTTGGATAAACCAACGCACCCTGTTGGTGCTAAAAATCAAACGCACATTGTTGGTGCTTAAGAAACCAAGGCTTAGAGAAGTACTCACGTACACCGAATAGAAACCCGAACAGACTCCGAACTTGGTCAACCCAACGTGAACCTTAACCATGAATGTTCCACGTATGCTCAACACTACGCATGGTCGCGAGCACGAGCACGAACAACTCGAACATGAACTACAACCTTGTACAATAGTTGTCGGGGAAACAAACTTTGCCGGAGAAGGAAATAAAAATGATGCTTGATTTGGGTTAAAAATCAAAAGTTATGAATTTTTGTTGATGTTGTGTTGTTGCCGTGAGATAGGAACAAGAGGGAAGAAAAAGAAATTGTGTAAATGGCGTTCATGAAACCTTATTTGAAAAAAAATGATGTGGGTAATAAAACACATATGTTTTGGCTTAGCCTGGGGTAGAAGATAAGGTGAGAAAGAGATGGTTTTGGCATAAGGAATATGCCATGGGCATATCCATATAGCACTGAAAATATCTAGCTAGGAGTGGGTATGTCTTGCAATAATGCAAAAAAAAATATAACAATAGGGAAGTGGCAAGTTGGCTTGTGTCGTGTACAGGAAAAAGTAAACATGAGACATGATTGAGGTGTATGATAACACTTAAATAATCAAAATAGATAAGGTATGTGCATTGTCTAATCATGAGAAAGTAGGAAACATAATGAATTGACTAGTGAGGTAGCATGCATTTGGGACGTGGGATATGGCAAGAAAATAGACAAAGTGTGCAAACTTTTTGGAGGATTAGACATGGTGATTAAAGTTTAATATTGTTTATGTTAATGGGTACAAACGTAAAATATCTCAAGAGTTTAGGCGGAACCACGAAACGAAAACGTGAACGTTAAAAATAAAATTATGACATATGAGATACTTTTCTGAAATAATAAAAAAAACGTAGAGCACGTAGACTAATATTTAGTCTAGAGGCGGGTTAATAATAAATGTACATTTTACAATGTACGCGGAATAACCTATCCGAAAACTCATAAAAAAATATTAATTTAAGAAAATTTAAATTTATTGACGAAAGTCGGGGTTCACGTTTTGAATAAAATGATAAATAATTTATTAAATATTTTTATTAACTAAATCGTGCTAATTAAATATGAATTTTATTATTATTATGTCGGTACGCGTTGTGTGCGGTTTCAAAACTTTGCGAGGCTGTTTCAGCCCTCTTTTGTTTGTTTTCAAGTCTCGGGTAAAACTAAAAAGTTGTTTGAAATATCGTTTTACATCAAATTGCTTTAGAGTCCGAGTTGGGAAAATGTGATTTAGTGGTTCGTTTTCGATACGTCAGCTTATAGATAACATATATCTTTTCGTTTTCGAGCCAAATAAGTTAAAAATAATTTTCACTTGAAAGATGTTATAATAAATATGATTTATTATTAAAATATGTTCTGAAAATTTTTACCAGCTACGCGATAATCGCTTTTATGAGACAATAAAGTGTCAAAAGACAAAAAGTCAGGTCGGACCCGAAAAGTCAAAGGTTAAAGTAGTCCTTTAAAATTCCGAAAATTGCCGGATGTTACAGTACCTACCCCTTAAAGAAATCTCGTTCCGAGATTAAATTCGTGTTAACTTTTTGTGTGACCAAGAAAAAAAATTTGAGACTTAATAAACCAGTTCTAAATAAGACGCTGATAACTTTATTCAGCAAAAATTAGTTGTTTCGACACTTCCCCATATACCAAAAATTTTGGCTAAGTTTGACCAAGATATTTAATCCATCAAAATAGGTATCTCAAAAATATCATTACAGATCTTATGACTGATATAACCGCGTTATAAGGAAGTTTCGTAATAGTGAAGACATCAAGAAGAAAGTGTAGTCGCGTGAGTATGTTTGTATACAGTTTTAAATGTTCCAGAACGGAGTCTCGTTTCTGATATCTGTAATGTTCGATGATTAATAACGGACGGGCTAATAGATGTAAGTATCCAACTTACGTGGTAGTACCAGGATGTATCGTGACCTAAGTCTTCGTACTAATGGCCCAAAATGAATAGTCCGACTATCTCTTTCGTCGATATGTGTTTATCTGGTTTAAGGAGGGTTGCATTACCTATTGGATAAAGTTGTACCAGCTGGGACCGCTCCAGGACCCAACAGCAGCGACCATAACGTCAATAACTATAACACATGGTGATGGGATGCCGAGAATGAGGACATTTCAAGAAACAATATTCCCAGAATAAAGTTTAACAAATGAGAGGAGCTCACGGGAGAGCTTATGCGATAGACGGCGGAATATGGTACTCGGTCGTTAGTTCGATGATGAATCAACTCCATTAGCTCAAGTGTGTAACAAGTCTGTTAGTTCCACGAACAGTTCGTGATCGTAAGAATTTGTAACGACAAAAGTAATAACTTAAGAATGAGATAATGTAGTTCAAGTGAGACCTTAAGATTTTGCTGAGTAATAAGACACGATTGTGTCTCTCGACCTTTTTAACGAATTCCGGTGATTATCGAGTCCAGGTTCATACTCGTGTCACATTGGATATCATTAAGCCCACTCATTTATAATTTATTATTTGCATAAAGAAGCGTCCCAATTTATGTAAAGAATGAATTGATAAACTTATGGTTCGGTGATTTACAATTTATTTATTTAAATGAAGAGGCGTCCCAATCCTTTCAAATAAATAGATTATAAATCATCCTACTTAATAATTCCCAATACAATACGCGTACTCACATAACCTTTAAGGTGGTGGATGACATGACGATGCATGTGCTCTAATGAGTATGGGACGAGTGTCTAAAACTCGTCTTCGGAGACGGGGAGTAAAACAATCAAGAAATATCGACCTAGAGTTCAAGATAGTTAATGAGTACTCGGTTAGAGTAAATACGATAAAGGTCCTTATGAACGAGTCAATATAGCAATTATCACATCAATCCTCCTATTATAAGTCCCGCCCATACAAGACTTGTAATACTTAGATTCATGCATAATCCCATGTAAACAGAACTGTGACGGGTTTTGTTTACATAGAAATTATCATATCAATCCTTATATTACAAGTCTCGCCCATACAAGACTTGTAATACTTAGATTCATACCTAATTCCATGTAAACAAAAATTATAACGGTCTTCGTGTAATACTATGACTTAAAATGAGATCATTTAGCTCAATCGAGGCTGAGGTTTTTTCGATGAGTGGTAAGAACACCATTGTGTTCTAATTCTTTAACGAATTTCGTGATTATTGCTGTTCAAGTTCATACTCGTCTCATATTGGATACCATTAAGCCCACTCATTTATAATTCTTTATTTACATAAAGAAGCGTCCAAATTTATGTAAGTAAGAAATGATAAACTTATGGTTCGGTGATTCACAATTTATTTATTTAAATGAAGAGGCGTCCCAATCCTTTCAAATAAATAGATTATAAATCATCCTACTTAATAATTTCCGATGCTCACATAACCTTCAAGGTGATGGATGACATGACAATTCATGTGCTCTAATGAGTATGGGACGAGTGCTTAAAACTCGTCTTCGAAGACGGAGAGTAAAACAATCAGGGAAGATCGACATAGCGCTCAAAATAATTGATGAGTATACGGTTATAGTAAATAAGATAAAGGTCTCTATGTATGAGTCAACATAGCAATTATCACATCAATCCTCCTATTACAAGTCCCGCCCATACAAGACTTGTAATACTTAGATTCATGCATAATCCCATGTAAACAGAACTGTGACGGGTTTTGTTGTTTTTTAACATAACAATTATCATATCAATCCTTATATTACAAGTCCCGCCCATACAAGACTTGTAATACTTAGATTCATACATAATTCTATGTAAACAAAAATTATGACGGTTTTCGCGTAATACAATATCGTATAAAGTTATGAGAAAAAAAAATTCTTAGAGACCATTGTTTAACTTACAATGTCTGAGAACAAAGTGAGACCATTATGCAACTCACAATGTCTAAGAAGTAAGTCATAACTCCGAGGTCATACGCACCTAAAGGCCTACCAGCTGGAGCATTTACTTAGGGCAGACCCTTCACAGACATAGCAAATCCATGCTATTCACATACCTTGCCATGCACCTCGATGCATGCAAGCACAATCATACCACATAATATTCACATAGCAGTCATAAGCATATAAATTGTCTCAAAAACAAAACCACGTTTCACACACTTTAGAAAATTAGTTCAAAACACATTTGATTATCATTTTCCCATGACGAAAAAGATTTAAAATGTGGGGCTACGAGAACTTACCTTGACAGATGATAATAACCTCACATATAATCTCCACACAAAGCACAAATGTAACACCTCCAAAAATGTGTCGCAGCGGAAAAATGTTCGGGAGTGTTACTTCATAATACACAGCGCTAGGTATAAGAGAACGACCTCTAAATATGTTGTTTGAAAAGTAATCTCGTTGATTTTCTTGAAATTGTTATAACATTTGTCCCATAATTGCATCACACTGAAAAGCTTGAAAACAATACAACGAGATTGATCATTTGAATGTAGTAGACTCCAATGCATATCAAGTAGGCCAAGCATCTAATTCACCTGAGAAAAACATGCTTAAAAACGTCAACATAAAGTTGGTGAGTTCATAGAGTTGTGTAAGAATAAATGTAAATATTGAAATCCAAAGATTTATAAAGTATGCATGACCAATTCAATTCCTATAATAGTCGTCAAAATGTAAGTGTAAATGTAAAACCGAAACAGTATAGTGTCTACTGCTTCACCAAAGTATAATGAAAAGTGTTTAGTAATCAATAATGTTCAACAAAGTAGTGTGGACCACAAGATTTCCAAAAATGTATGTGACTACTATAACAGATACAGTATCACACAAAATGTATCTACTGTTGCGCTAAGCTCATGACACCGAAGCTAATTTATGTAGCATATAATATGCCAAATGACTTTTGCCCTACCGGTGTCTGACCAAGACACCAAATGAGATTCGACATGGTATATATCCGTTGTCCGGCAAACCGGCACAGTGAGCGCTACTCACCCGGATAGGGATAATTAGTCCCAATAGATCTATTTATAACACTCGCGCTCCCTCAACCGGTCCTCCAGTCAAGAAATTAACAGTTCATGATAGTTCGGGCAATGAGTGGTCTAATCGCTACTTAGGCAACACGTAAACACTACTGTGACGACCCAGAGGCCCATCGCGAGACACTAGCACACAACCAAGACAAGCGCGAGAACTAACACTCATCTATATCCCGAACTGTCTCTCTCATACAGAGACACTCCACACACACACACAATTCTACACTAACCCCCCAATCGTCTAATTTCTGTAAATTCCGAAGTAAAAGAGTGGTAATTAAACCAAGTAACAATTGAAAAAAAAGTAAAAGTATGAGTATTAAACAAGTAAGTAAACAAGTTGTATGAAGCATGTATTTCCACCCCGAATTTGTAAAGCAATGTAAAACAAGTAAAAGATGGACTATAAACTCACCTTGGTCGAAAGCTACAGTCGAATCGATTAGTTGAAGTAGTCACGAACAATCGGCAACATGATCACGACCTATAGATGTCGCTTAATTATAATATACTCGAAGTACCATCGACGATGTGTACATCGTAGCGGCAAAATCATATATATTATATATATAAACATACATGTGATGAGGATCCACTTGGCGCGAACTTAATCTCTGAACCCCACTCATTGAGTTATAGACATTTCTTACGCTTTATCTTACGTTACTTAATAGAAGACTTTCTATTTTCGGAAACTTTTTATTTTAGGAAAGTTACATTAATTGGTAATTTATAAACACCTAAGTATATTTTTAATACTTGCCATTTTTATTTACATTTTTGCACTTAGTAAGACTTTATATAAGTCTTTATATGTCTTTTTTTTACATCTTTTATACATTTTGACTCAAATCTGACCCGTACCAAACGAGCCACTAAATCACGTTTTCACGACTCGGAGTAAAAAGATATTTTATCGGAAATGACATTCCGGAGGACTTTTTAGTTTTGGCCGAGACTTGAATATCGACAAAAAATGACCAAAATGCCCTCTTATTAAATCTGATGCATTATAAATTTTATAAAAACTGCTGCTGTTTGACCAACGTTTTGACCCTCTAAATCACACTTTCGTAAGTTTGACCAAAAAGTAACTTTATGCAAAACTTCGCTCTGAACAACTTTAGTGTTTCGCTGGAAAGCTGAAACGGACTCGAAAATGCCCGAAATTGACGTTGAAAATCGGACCAGCAGCTATTTTTGCCTAAAATAGCTGTCAATTTTAACATGTATTTTCCGAACTTAATTTGCTATAGCTTTTTCGTTTTTAAGAGTTACGGGACGTTCAATTTACCGAAACGTTCACAAAATTACCCTCTTCGATATTATTAAATCAAAAATACAATTTTACAAAGTCTCAGACCCCGAAATACGTGCTAAACTTTCTGTTTTAGTCGATTATTACCAAAACGTGCCAAAATTATTTTTCAACCAAATATTCGCTTACAATACTCTTACCTAACCTATACACGACCTTCATGCCGATCAATCAACCTAGCACAACTAGTCTAACGCAAGTGTCCCATGGATTTCATCACATTTAAACAACAAAATAACAGAACCCAAGTAAACGAAGACTTATAACAATACCGAAGAGTTGGGTCGACGACTGCTACGGCGCGAACTCAGCGTACACCCGCTGGCCCGAACAACAAACGCACCCTTTTGGATACCGGAGAAACCAAACGCAGCCTTGGGTGGTTGGGAAGAGATGGTGAGGAGGTTCGGTGGCTGGAGGAGGGTGGCGCGTGGTGTGATAGATCGGATAGATCAGGTGAAGGGGAGCATTTTTGGAGTTCACCGGAACACTCGTCGGAAAATTTTTCCGGCGGCAGTGGTGGTGGCTGACGGCGGCTGGGTGGCGGGATTTTATGGATGGGAATAGTGTTTAAGTGTGTGTTATGAAAAAAATGAAATGGTATAAAATTTTTATTTATAATAAAACTTTTAAAGTAAAGTGACAAGTATCAAATAATAGAGGGTGAATTGTGTAAATATAAATTGTAGTTTTTGATAACTATCGGTTCGGGACTCGTTTGAACTAGTTAACGGTCGATTCGAGTCAAAACTCGTCATTGTTTTTCCAAATTATTTTTCCAATAAAAATGAGTATTTACTTGATAACATTTCATAAATGTTTTTATAATATTTAATTAAAACCTTTGGTAAATTATTGAGTAACACTGTTAAGCTTTGACCGAAAAATATATTTTGACTTGAATAAACCTTAAATCCACGTCAAGACCCAAAATTTTCTTATAAAAATTATATCTCGGTACACTACACATCCCAAGACATAGCAATAACAATTTAAAGTCACGACAACCTTGACCAAATTCAAAAAAAATATAATTAGACACCATCATTGTATTATCCTTACATGACTACCCTACATAACAAATTTCTTTCTCATTCACATAGTTTACGTCTCATCACCTGATTCAAATATTAAAAAGATAAGGAATAGTATAAAATTCTCAAATAGTAGCAGGAATAGTATTAGAAATATAATATGAATAGTATTAAGAATAATATATATTCCTCAAATTGTGCTAGGAATAGTATTAGGATTAGGTAATATGAAATAGAATAAGGAAGTACAGCTATGCTATATTTCTTCAATAGTGTACCCCTTCACATGTAATTTGAAAGTCTCAGGAACCGAGCAAATGTTTAGTTTATAAATGAGAGATAAATAATAATAATTATGGATATTGATTATTTAAATTGTTTTTGAAATTTTACAGGCTAGCGGTAATTGTATTTGAATATGCGACGGTAAAAGAGTCCAAATGTAAAAAAAATTCAAACCGGACCCAAAATGTCAAAAGGTAACATAGACATTTAAAGTTTCGAAAATTGCCGGATGTTACAGTACCTACCCCTTAAAGAAATCTCGTCCCGAGATTAAATTTGTGTTAACGATTGTGTGACCAAAAAAAAAAAGATTTAAGATTTAATAAACCCCAGTTTCTAAACAAGATGATGATGACTTTATTCAGCAAAATTTGATATTTCGACCCTTCTTAATATCCTTAAATTTTGGTTAGGTTTGACCAGGATATTTAATCCATAGCTATTTGTTAGTCTGTTAAGTATTATGAGTTATTTCCTGCTAGCACGACCGAAGGACTTTGTAGTTTTCATTCTGTATTAATTATCATATATGTTTTCAAATCATATATGAGGTGGATGCATTTTATCATGTCGTGATTGTGATTGTTTGAAATCCCACGTGTATTGTATTATGGTGATCTAAATCAAAATGCCACCAAAGAGAACTGCCGCAACCACCACACCTATGACCGATGTTTAGAATGGATATTTTTTTAGAAAAATATCATTACGATTTTTATGATTGATATAACCACATTATAGAGAGAGTCTCTTAATAGCGAAAGCATCGAAGAGAAAGTGTACTCGCGTGAGTATGCATGTTTGAAGTCTTAATTGTTTAAGGGCAGAGTCTCGTTTCTGATATCTGCAATGTTTGATGATTAATATCGAACGTGGCTAATGGATGTAAGTATCCGACTTACTTGGCAGTACTAGAATGTACCATGACTGAAATTGTTGTACTATTAGTCTGAAACGAATAACCACTCGAATATTGTATCGACAAGTGTTTAGCTTGTTTGAGGGAGGTTTGTATCGCTTGATGAATAGACTTGTACAAGATGGGACCGCTCCAGGACCCAACAACCCCAACAACAGTAACCATAAGATAATGACCGTAGTAAACAATGATAGAATGCGAATAGTGAGAACACTCCGAGAAACAATACCCCCATAATAATGATCAACAAATGGAAGGAGCTCGCGGGAGAGCTTATGTGATAGGTGACGAAACATTGTACTTAGTCTGTTAGCTCCACAAACAGTTCGTGGTCGCAAGGATTTGAAATGGCAAAAGTAATAACTTAAGAATAAGATCATTTAGCTCAAGCGAGCCTGAGTTTTCGATGACGTGTTACGACACCATTGTGAACACATATCCCCAACGTACTGATTCTTTTAACGTAATCCGAGATTATTGAGTTTCAAGTTCAACTCGAGCTCATATTGAGACACCATTAAGTCCCACTCAATATTATAATTCCTTATTTACATAAAGAATCGTCCAAATTTATGTAAGTGTAAAGAAATGATAAACTTATTGGTTCGGGTGATTCACATATTTATTAAATGAAGAGCGCGTCCCCCAATCATTTCAAATAAATCAATTATATATCGATCCTAACTTATTAATTTCCGATGCAATACACGTACTCACATAACCTTCAAGGTGATGGATGACATGACAATTCATGTGCTCTAATGAGTATGGGACGAGTGCTTAAAACTCGTCTTCGGAGACAGAGAGTAAAACAATAAGGGAAGATCGACATAGCGCTCAAAATAATTGATGAGGTATATCGTTTTATAGTAAATAAGATAAAGGTCTCTATGTATGAGTCAATATAGCAATTATCACATCAATCCTCCTATTACAAGTCCCGCACATACAAGACTTGTAATACTTAGATTCATGCATAATTCCATGTAAACAGAACTATGACGGGTTTTGTTAACATAACAATTATCATATCAATCCTTATATTACAAGTCCCGCCCATACAAGACTTGTAATACTTAGATTCATACATAATTCTATGTAAATGTGGTTTATGAATCCGACTTCGCTGGAATGAGGCTGCAACACCGTCGTCTAAACCTGAAATAAGACAGTTAGCAATAAAAGATGAATATGGCTTTGTCATTCATCTTTAGTTCGGTTGCATTAACCTCCAGTTTCCCGTTTTATAGTATAAATACTATACCTGTGATCAGGTAGATTCAAAGAATCTCCTTGACAGGGTTTCCAGCTCAAAGCGTAGGATCTTCTAACACAGATGTATTAGATTTACCATGCTTGCTAGTTCTCATTACTGGAACGTCTCAAAGCAGACAACACAGTAAGAGTGAATCAGATAGTTACTATCTTTCTGATTAAGTCGTCAATTCATTTACTGGACCAAAATTGATATCCAGTTATCACAAGCTTGATTCATATAGAATCTTGCAAGTCACCTACCAAGAGCTTGTTTGATGTTGGCTCAAGCAGGATTTCCATCTTCACTGTGAATACTTAAGTATCACTCGGATGTTCTGGCAAGATCTCAAGGATAATGCGTAGGACTCTTTGTTACAACTTGTGAACTTTATGGTGTTCAACAAGTGTATTTTGACATTGTGTCCTAATGAGATTTATAATTTGATCTCTTCTTGGCTCTAGACTCGATTTGTGCACTTTTGGTTTTAGTAATCGGAGGCTGGAGCAGACTGCCACCTATTCAATATCATTTGAATGTAGTAGACTCCAATGCATATCAAGTAGGCCAAGCATCTAATTCACCTGAGAAAAACATGCTTAAAACGTCAACATAAAGTTGGTGAGTTCATAGAGTTGTGTAAGAATAAATGTAAAAATTGAAATCCAAAGATTTATAAAGTATGCATGACCAATTCAATTCCTATAATAGTCGTCAAAATGTAAGTGTAAATGTAAAACCGAAACAGTATAGTGTCTACTGCTTCACCAAAGTATAATGAAAAGTGTTTAGTAATCAATAATGTTCAACAAAGTAGCGTGGACCACAAGATTTCCAAAAAAGTATGTGACTACTATAACAAATATAGTATCACACAAAATGTATCTACTGTTGCGCTAAGCTCATGACACCGAAGCTAATTTATGTAGCATATAATATGTCAAATGACTTTTGCCCTACCGGCGTTTGACCAAGACACCAAATGAGATTCGACATGGTATATATCCGTTGTCCAGCAAACTGGCACAGTGAGCGCTACTCACCCGGATAGGGATAATTAGTCCCAATAGATCTATTTATAACACTCGCTCTCCCTCAACTGGTCCTCCAGTCAAGAAATTAACAGTTCATGATAGTTCGGGCAATGAATGGTCTAATCGCTACATAGGCAACACGTAAACAGGAAATGATAACCGAAAATGCTTGTGTCCAATGAAGAGGTAACCATTGTATTCATAAACAGCTTTAATTACTTAATTTCCTAAGTATAAAGAGTGTAATATAACCCAAGTAACCCAATTTGAAAAAGAGTATGAGTATGTAAACAAGTATGTAAACAAGTTGTAATGAGCATGTATTCTCCCCCGAGGTTTGTAAAGTAATGTAAAACAAGTGAAAGAGGGGCTATAAACTCACTTATAGTTGTAGAACGATTGGCGAGAATGCGCATATTAAGCGCCAGACGAAACAAAAACTGAAACGGGCCGACCAAGAAGATGCAGCTTATCCTAACGGTTTTGATCCACTACCTAGGAATAATGATCTTGTTTTCCCCGATGGATGCATACACAACGCGGCACTTTTGAATATAATTATTTAGATTTTGATGTTGTAAATGGTTTGGTGTTATTAAAATAAATACGATATCAAAAGTAAACCAAGGTGTATAAATATATTCTGTATAATACTACCTAATGTAAAATGTCCTATGATAAGTCATACTGTAATTAAATAACAAGTACACAAAACACATAACAATGTGTAGCGTAGATAATAAACGACCTTTTTATATATGAAAAATGAAATAAAAGTAGTATAATACCTTTATAAGTATTATATAAGGAAAACGTGAGACAGTAACTAAAACAACATCATTCGACACGTATTTTGGAAATCACCTTTTAAGTTAATAAAGAATCCCTTTATAAAAGTACGCACGTTTCATAGTTGAGAATTATGTAAATGATGTTTTTTTTTTAAAAACTTTAACAACAGTTATGAGGTTATTTTTCTTGTTGACAATTATAAAATATAACATATCATATTTTATAATTAGTATATTGTTTTCTTGACGGGTTGTTAAAATAGTTATCCCATTTGTAAAAGTATAGCTTCCGTTTGTTCATCCTGTTATTGATATATTGCAAATTAAAAATCTTAAAATTATACATCTTAACCATTTTTCAATCAATCCATGTTGCAATTTACTCGTGTGCTTAATATATATGACTAGGCGAGATTTAATAATATATGACGCATTTATTTAACCAATGACCACCACTTAATCCGGTTTAATATTTATGAAAACTTATGATGTATTTATTATCCGATTTATATAAATCAAGACACACCCTTAAAGGTTGTTTCTGCTCACCCAAACACGCCCTTGCGATTCTTTTTCTTAACCCAAACGCACCCTAACAGGCTTTTTGTTAAGCCAAACGCGCCCTTACACGTTCTTGCTCACCCAAACACCCCCTTTGGGTGTTAACTGCCAAACTAAACACCCCTTTATGAGTAATCTGCTATACCAAACGCACCCTTGTGCGGATTCTGTCCAACCAAACAAGCCCTAATCAGTTTTTATAAACAACCCAAACGCACCTCATGTGCGTTTTAAGTAAAACAAACGCACCCTGGTCTGCTGTTGTTATACAAACCAATCGCACCTTTGCTGTGAAAACGAAACCAAACGCACCTTAATCGTTTATAACCAAACCAAACGATCCTAACTCTGTCCAAAATCAAACGCACCCACTGTTGGTGCCGAGAAGAACCAAACCAACGCACCCTCGAGGTGCGAGTCAACCAAACGCACCCGCTGGTGGCCGAGCCAAACGACCCAGACGCACCCTTGCGGTGGAGACAAATAAATGCACCCTTGTGGTGCTAAAACCCAGCTTCAAACGCACCCTCGTGGTGCTTATTAAGGGTCGAACGCACCCTTAAGGTGCTGAACCAGCGCAACAAACACCCTTGGTGGGGCTCAATGGTGATGGCAGCGAGGTGGTTGCCGCGAAGATGGTGTTTGGAGTCTGCGGTGGTGTGTGCGTGGTTGGGGGCATCGAGTGATATAGTGATCGGTCAGAAATTCCGAGCTTGATCTATCTCTTTTGCATCATTTTTGTGGTTCGCCGGAAAAGTTTTCCGGCGATGGTTGGCCAGAAAAGGTGGTGGTGGCCGGCGGTGAGAGGCTGCCGGAAAATCCATATAGAGAGAGAGGCGTGTGTTAAGTGTGTGTGTTAATTTTTGATAAAATGAAATTTTTATAAATATAATAAAAGTTTTAAGATAAGTGACAAGTATTAGAAGTTGAGGGTGAATATTATAAATATTTCACAGGGACCAAAAGTGTAATTGTTGAGAAACTTTTATGAATGTTGGTTCGGGACTCATTTGGGCGACTTAACGAATGTTTCAAAATACGAAACTTACGCCATTGTTTTCCAACTCATTATTCTGATAAAAATGAGTATTTACTTGAGAATATTTCATAGATATTTTATAACATTTATAAAAATATCTGTTATTCATTTTATGAATCGGTTACGTCTTGTCCGGAATAAAAAAATGAATTTCAACCCGTATGTTCGCGTTATCAACAGCGCTTTTTAAATAAAATGTTAAATGATTTTATTTAATATTTTTATTAAATAAATAGAGATAATTAAAAATAAGTTTAATTATTTTCGTGTCGGTACACGTTGCGTGCAGTTTTCAAAACTTTGCGAGGCTATTTTAGCCCTCTTCTACTTGTTTTCAAGTCCCGGGTAAAACTAAAAAGTTGTCCGAAATATCATTTTACATCAAATTGCTTTAGAGTTCGAGTAATGAAAACGTGATTTAGTGGTTTGTTTTTGATACGTCAGCAAAGAAATAACCTATATCTTTTTCGTTTTCAAGTCAAATAAGTTGAAAATAACTTTGTACTCGATGAGTGTTTTGATAAATATGATTTATTACTTAAAATATGTTCCTAAAATTTTACCAGTTACACGGTAATCGTTTTTATGTGATGATAAAACGTCAAATGTCAAAAAGTCAATTCAGACCCGAAAAGTCAAAGGGTAAGCTAGTCATTAAAAATTTCGAAAATTCCCGGATGTTACAACAAATAATCTCTACGCAACGCACCAATAATCTTTACAATGCACAACGGTACCCGGCCACGACCTAACATTAATTTGACCTTATTAACATTTTGTACAAAATTTCCTTATTGTACAAGCGTTCGTTCTTACTCACACAAAATTCTTTTCCTTTTACCAAATCCTCATTCTCATCACAAAAAACCCTTATTCTCGGTACAAAACTCTTATTCTCATTACAAAACCCTTTTCTCATTTCAAAACTCTTATTCTCATTACAAAACTCTTATTCTCATTACAAAATCCCTTTCTCATTACAAAACGTTTTGGTATCTGATGACATCAAATAACGTCTACTTTATAACATCATTTATCCCATGTATTTAACCCATTTTATATAATTATTGCAAAGAATTGTTACTTAATCATTTATATTTATGAATTGCAGTAATTACGGAGTACTTGGTGAATATGAGCAAAAGGCGGGTTTAAGGTAAATAACTAAATAAAATGACTCAATGTCATCTTGGCTAAGTGCGCACAACACACTCACACCTAACACTCAAAATAGCCTCAACGACAAAACGAGACAATGTCCAAATGCTCAGGAAGTCCAACAAGAACGTATATTCATCGAGACCGGAAATTAAAAGAATAAATACTTCTAGCAAAAAACGTCAAAGTACACACACTACACACCTGCGCGTGCCTGTCCTAGTAGCTACAAAAAACAACACACACACATACATCATCTATACTATACTCATATATAACTACATATAATACACTAATAATATATATATATATATATATATATAACTATATAAATATAAATATATATTATATATGTACTATATATATAACTATAGTGCTACCATGAAATAAAACATAATAATATTTTATATTTTTGCCTTCCTTATCGGCTTCTAACAGAGAAATTATAAATCTTTTATTTTATTATAACCACGCTTATGCGCGACGCGTTAAAATCTCGACATAACCCTAAAGCTTATTAAAAAGTCAACATTTATGTCCTTTAAAACCGAATCGACACAAATAAGTTTTCTTCCGCACCAATACATTATCTAACATGTAAGGATTTTACAAAATATTCGCGGCATGACCCGTCAATCGTATTATACAACATTTCCCAATGACTCTTTCAAATTCTCATTCTAACAAACTTTCCAATTATCACCACTTCCGTCCAAAACGAGCCAAATTCTTATTCAAAATACCAAATACCTTAACAAAGCGTATTTTCCTCAAACGGCTTTCAATACTAACATGAACATGTTTTCACTTTTACAAATCTGATTTAAGCGTATAAAACTACTAATTCTTGCTTATTAGGCCTTAAGGCCCAATAAAGGTCCAAAACGTATTTACTAAGTGTTTAAAATCCATTTTATTTTTTTAACTCGACGCCAAAATATAAATCCAAAATATAAGTTTGAAAACCATTATAAACTATAGGTCAATAATAATCCGTAACCAAAACAAGCCGAAAATAAACCGACATCAACATAAGTCGTAAGCCCAATACCAATATATATAAGCCCAATTCAAAACATATATATAATCCCAATATAAGCCGTAGCCCAATAAGCCATAAGCCCTATATAAGTCAAAACTAAATAAGCCATAAGCCGAATATAAGCCGAAGCCAAAATAAGCCATCAGCCAATATAAGCCAAAACTAAATAAGCCAAAACTCAATAAGCTGAAATCAATTTAAGTCAAAACCCAATAAGACGAAGCTAAATAAGCCAAAAATAACATAAATGGGCCAAGCCCAGTATCCTTTTCTTCCTTTTTCGTTGGGCCGAGACCAACCAAACAAGCCCAAAACCAAATAAGCCCTAACTAGCTTATTTTTAAGCTAAGTTTCAAAATAAGTCAAAATAAGCACTTGACACCAAAAATATTTTACCAACACAACCATAATATAAAAGTGTTCAATCTTTTTTCGTTCCCTTTTTGTCCACGTCAAACCCAACGCACCCTATTTTATTTCGTTTCAAACCTTTAAGTTTTGATTTTTAACAAACGCACCGTACAACTTGCTTAAGATCATCATAATAACCATAAAAGTACAACTTATTTAAGGTTTAGATAAACTTACAAAGAGGGTTTTGAAAAGCGAGAAGGAACGCAAACCGACTACCCAAACATAGTTTAATCAATAACCCAAATACTAGAATCAACCCAAGACTTCTACACCTTCAAGTTCTTGATCAAAATTTAGCAACAAAATGTTTCTTGTTCTTGTGGTTTGCGTCCAAAATCAAAAGGAAAAATGGAGAGGATATTATGTTTTGTTTGATTTTTGAAAACATGTAAGAATGAATGTTTAAGGCTGTGACAAAACATTTGTACCCATACTAGGACAAGTTAGCTAAAATTATGCCTAGGTGTCTCCCCATCTTGATCCATAACCGGTCAAGAATTCAAGGGTGTTCGGGGTTGCTTCTTTTTGTGTCGGGTTTATTTAAAACTCAAAATTCATCAATTTAAAACGTTACCCGACGTTCCTTATCATTTTTATTGTTCTTAAAAACATTTTTCCAAGAACCTAGACTATCTACACGACCTATTTCTGAATTAAACTCCTCAAAATTTATCTCAAACATTAACGGATGTGTCGGGACCAAAAATACGAGGTTAGTTTAAATTTAACCGAAACCCTTCTCACAAGTTTAAATGTTTTCTCGACTTTAAAATATGCCTTGTCTTCTTAGACTCGTTCAAAATTGCACTTTCAAGATCGTTACAGTATTTAATTAAATTTCACGAAAACTCTCGTTTTCTGATAACTTTTAATTCACACCTCAACGATTTACGTTCTAGACAACGTTACTTCTAACTACGAAATCACTTATCAACTAAGTTCATTAAATTCACCCAAGATTACTAAACCCGTTTTCAAATTAACTGTCGTGCCGGTACGCGTTGCGTGACGATTATCGTGGAACACAGGAAAACTTCTCGGAACGCATTAAAATGACAACATAACCACTCTGATACGGGAAGATGAATAAAAAGTGATTCACTTATGAGACTCAAGACTCTCTTAACACCTGGTTAAACAGTAACCGTTTCATGCAAAATAAGTCAACCAAAGTCAACCTTTCAGCTTTCTCCAAGAAAACTGACAAAATCGAAAGATACCGATATAATTATAGTATTTTAAAATACTAAGACTCAAGAAAAGTTTACTGGTTATCACAGTCTAACCCCCTTAAAGGAATTTCGCCCCCGAAATTCAAATGCCAATAGTACCGGCTACGGATGATTAGCACCAAAAGCTACAACCACAAGTATGATTTTTGCAGTTTGCTCTAATATATTTATCTTAATGTTTATATGCGTGTTTGTCATGTACGTGTGTTTATTTGACAATATATCATTACATATGTGACAATGATTATACTATGTGTATGTTTATTTGCATGTGTGTGTCTCATTTATGTGTATAATTGTAGATTTTTGGGATAAACATTGTTAGGCTTAGATTGACAAAAAAAAACAAGAATAACCAATTTTCAAAGTAAAACAAGTTTTTTGGTTTACATTTGCCACACCCAAATATAAATGGTTTAAAACCAAAAATACTGAACCGAAACCGATAATAAACCGGAAAAACCGAACCGCCAAAAACCAACGGTTTTGGTTTTATAAAAACCGAATATTTCGGTTCGATTTCGGTTTTAGCCAAAAACCGACCTAAACTGAACCGTGCACACCCCTACTAATTTACCTCTCTTATTTACTTTTGTTTCTTGTATCCTCCATTCGTATAATGTTACGTCAAAAGTTCTTCACCGTCAAAACCTTAAATCTATTTAATATGATTCTGTTTTGAATCACGAACCTAAAATAACATGATGCAAAGTATATAGTTACTAGCTAAAAGACCCGTAAAATTCACGGATATTTTATAAAAACGTCAAAAAAAAGTTAATAACTTGTGTATGATGAAGTTAGACGTTAGAAAGAACCACATTAATATACGCAATTGTAAAATGTGAATGTGGTGCTAATGAAACAAACATACATTATATCAATTTGTTTGTTATATTTATACAACATTAACGATATTGTGTTTTCATAATTAAGGGTACCGTGTTGGTATTCCACTTTTCTATATACAACATTAACATTTTCTTTTTTTTAAGATATTTCGTTGTATTTATACAACATTAACATTATGGTATTTTTATAATTAAGGGTACCTTGTTAGTATTCAACTTTTTTTAGATGTATACATAATTGAGTTTATCAACTGATATTTGTAGATTTCAAAACTTTTATATCGACAAAGAAGTGTAAATAAGAACGAAAACAACCCCTACGATATTGTTCCCCTTTAGCTTATATTATAGATTTTTTAAATGATTGATGTTAAACCCAAACTTGCTTAAGTAATACAAAGATAACCTATTGTATAAGAATATTTTTTAAGCTTTTGATAAAATAAGAAGAAAGTATCTTATGTGATACTATTGATAATTGGTTAGTTTAAATTCCACATTCATATAATAGAAACAACAGTGATAAACTTACAATTTTCTCCTTGATAGCTTTGCCAAAAGGTAATGATGGTTGAAGAGTTAATTATTGTATGCAAATCATACATCATACCATTTGTTAACATAAAATAAATAATTATCAACGTGAAGATTACATGATCATGCAGCACCATTTTCGGACGATGCAGAAAAATAACATGTTTTGACATGTTACCCAACCCGTCGAACCAAACCATTTTTCCACTGCTGCACTACCCACCTTTAACTTCATCGTTAAACTTACTCACCCTCCATATTAACATCATATATCTACGACAACGCTAAGACCATGCACAATGAACCAAAATGTCTCCAGGACCTATTGTTAAGAATAATGAATTGGTAAAATCAGTTATTTTAGACCCATCGCTCAACATAACGGGGAAGTCTCATAGTCAAATGCTTGATTAGGCCTTTGGTTTTCACCGTGATTCAATATGCAAAATATAAACATCAATTTAGAAACACATAGAAGTACCTACATGTTCAAAGGTCTAAAGAAAAACGTAAAACATGAAAAAAAACTCATGTCGATATAAAAAATAGAAACCCATAAATTGTTATGCAAAAAACTTGGCGTTCAAATGTGGTTAATTTGAAATAAAAATCATTGTGGTTTGTATAAACTTTAAAGTTCTAAAACTATATGTGTAACTGACGTGCCGAACTAAAGTCGTTATGCAAAATATTTGAAGATCATGCAAAAATGACAAAAACATATAAGCTTCCTTATCTCAGACAAACTTTTTAAAAGAAATATTTGAGTTTACCTTATTTACCTTTACAATATATTTAAGTGGTGAGGCGTATTATAATATTATTACCTTTTATACATATTAATAACAATTTTTTCAACTCTCAATAGAGTTCGTGCAAAAAGAGAACTCCCAATAGCGTGGATTCTTTATGCAAGTATTATTCAGTAATAACCAGTGTTGCAAAAATAGGTCTAGGCGGCCGATTAATCGGCGCCTAGGCGCTAGGCGGGGATTAACCGCTTGGATTTTCACTAATCGGCTTAATTAATCGTTTTGGTCAAAAATCGGTCAACATACCGATTAATCAGATAACAATCGGCCAAATCAAATATAAATCGACCGATCGGATAAAAATCGGCTAAATCGGCCAACCCGGTTACAGATAATAATCGGCCATATCAGGAATTAATCGGTCAAATCAGAAAAAGTCGGTTAATCGGAAAATTCAGCCATATATTTTCAAAATTAAATTATTTTATATATAAAATGTCCAATCCGATTAATCCCTGATTAATCCCCGCTTAACCGATTAATCGCTAGGCGGTACCCAGCCTCCCAACTAATGCCTAGCGATTTTTGCAACCTTGGTAATAACATGCAACTAAATCATTGCAACTTGACCTTTGCTTTTGTTGGAATTTGGTAGTCGGTTCCACAAGTTATACGTTAGAAATACGTGAGCCTATTGGGGGCACACACGTTAATACACGAAGAGTATGGTTACTTCACGATTTATATTTAAATAGTTATTTAATTAATTACTTGTTTAATTAATTATATAATATATTCTAAATATAGAACTCCATGAAGGTTCTACAAGGGGTGTTTGTGGCCGGCTATAGAGAGGAAAAAAGGGAAGGAGAAATATTTGTTTTAATTATAGTAATTATACTAATTTTTTCCTACAAGATTTAGGGTATTGGGGTGCCTATATAAACACACCCCATATCCCTCATTCTTAAAAAAAATCCATTCATTCTCTAATAACCTAAGTTTTTGGTGCTCTCTCCCCTTTCCTAAAAACCCTAACCGAATTCCCTAAAGGGATTTTCGGTTCTTCCCATTAACCGAAATTAACCAAACACTCTTTTAGGGTTTTGGTTATTCCACTTTTACTTGATCTCCTTGCTTGACTAATTCAAGGTACGCGTGGTGGTTAATTGGTGATTCCTCAAAAGTGGCGAATTAGGGTTTGATTGATATAAACCCTAATTAGGGTTTGTTATATTGGTTTGATTTCAAAAGGGAACTCAAGGCGTGCGTTTGGTTTTGATATTATACTTGGTGCTTGATCGTGAAGATAAGACTAGCAAATTCTTACATACTTGCTTGACGTGTTTGTGTGAGCAACCGTAGAGGCGTTTGTTTTAGACGCTTATTGTATTCAAGAATAATCACAAAAGGTACGCTTTCCTTATTTAATATGTGTTAACCTACTTGCAATAACTAGATCCATCCGTCGGGCACTCGTGGCTAAATTGGTTAGCCAGATTTAATAAATCCCAACAGTGGCATCACGAGTCAACTCGTTTTGGCATCTAGGGTTACACGCTTAAAAATCAAATTTTTACGCCTTATTACACGCCTAGATTTGATTTTTATTATTATTATGCTGCGATTATTTTCTTTATTATTGATTTATTGTAAATATAGTGAAGATATGCAAATCTTTACCATAAATTAATAAAGAAAATTGCTAGATCTTGCAAGATAAAAATTAAAAGTTAATAGATAATTAAAAGAGGAATATAATTAATTGTTAATTTAGCTATATTTGTTTCTTCTTTTAATTTGTTTATTTAGGTATATATAAAATCTTTCTAATTATTTAAAAGATCTTGTAAATATTTTATTTTTGGAAACTAAATATTTTTAATTTTTATGAAAACTAGATCTTTCTAAATTGTTAGTTTGATTTGTTTCCTAAATCCCGGCTATAAGACCTACTCAATCACATTAATTTGTGATGAATGGGGCGATCAAGGCACTTAATGAAAACCTAGTGAGGGTCTTATGGTTCTCCAATTGGGGAAGACTCGTAGAGAACTCGGATTATTACTTGTTACGTTTTTATTTAATGTTATTTTATTTATTATGTTCCTACATGCTTATTTGTTTACTAGTTTACATGCTTACATGCCTAAACAAATAGAATACGGACTAATAAATAATGGAAGATGACATTAAATCGGTCTTTAATTCTACACGCCTAAAACATATTCATTGTGACCTGCTACGTGTTTGTGGAAAAAATGTTTTTATAACATTAAAAGACCTAAAACTATGAAACATGTTTTTTATGAATTTAAAAACTGGACGCTATAGACTCATGGGAAGTTCGGCTCATCCACTAGAACAAACTATAAGAGAAGTTTAAGGCGGAGTGGTCAACATTCCTAAAGAACTCATGTTTTTAATACGCTTCGCGCTGACCTGATTCTCCGCTTCTTTGTGCATTCGATTGGAGTTACCATGAACTATGTCATGTCACTATAGTGTCATTATCAAAGGTTTTTAAAATTAGTGCTACAAAGTTGTTTGCATGTTTCTTTGTACACACCATTTTATCACTTTATGTGTATACCCTAATATGTTAAATTTTAAGTCTATGCCAGCCAACCAGGAACACGTGCATTTGGATTGGCCTCTTTGGTCAGACCTTAGGGTCATTCCAACCCATGGCGAATTTTGCTCACTGGTCAGACCTCTAGCAATTTTTGCACGTTCTTGCTTGGTCGACTTAATTTGAGTATGCTTGGTCAGACCTTAGACTCGAGGCATAAGATGAGAACTAAACATGCTCTTGACATTATTACTTGTCGATTAATGTATTGACCGGTCTCATAAGTCTAAGAGTTTCATTTTAATGCAATTAGCAATCGTTACTTACCACTTGCCCAACTTGTACCACTTGCCCAACTTGTTTACTCACTGGTCAGACCTCTGGTAATAAGTGGGAGGTCAAGTTAGATCTTAGTCTTAATTAGTAATTAATTGGGTAGTTAATTCTATTAAGAATTTAATTATCGAAAATACTAATTAATTGAACTTTTTTGTTAATTGTAGATGACTACCTCAGTCGGAAACAATTCGGTATTCAGGAGTTTCTTTGAGAAACAAAAACTTACTGGACCTAACTTCATTGATTGGTACAGACAACTTCGGTTGGTCTTATCAACTGAAGATAAGGAAAAATACCTGGAGCAACCAATTCCTGCTGCTCCTGTTGCTGCTGCACCTGATCAGCCAATCCCTCCTGCGGCCCTGGCCACTTATAATGAGTGGGTCAAGAACCAAAAGGAAATTGCTGTGATGATGTTATTGACTATGGACCTAGAAATCCAACTGTTTTTTCTTGGACACATATTATTCCTTAGAGTGCTAAATACCATTTTGGATATGTAGACGATAAAGGAGGAATTGCATGCTTATATTCAAGTTAAATGAAAGCATAAATGGCTAGTCCCTCATCTACATAAGTAGAACTTCATATACTGTTGGGATTTAAAGACTTCAAGATGATTCTTAGAGTTAATACTGCTCAGGTATACTTTGTATTGTTGGTGATACTAATGAAAATTATGCTAAGTAGTTAGTAATGGTAGTATAAAGTTACTACTGCTAGTTACTACTGTTAGTATATATTAGTATTGTTAGTACAAAAGTTAGTACTGCTAGTATATGTCAGTACTGCTAGAGTAAAGTTACAACTGCTAGCATAAAGTTAGTACTGCCAATGTAACTTAGTACTGCTGATGAAGAATGAAGAAAATATGTTAAGTACTTACTATTACATGTACTTAGTTAGTGCTGCTAGTTCAAAAGTTAATGTTGCTGGTTTAAACTGCTGAAAGATTACAACTGCATGGAAAAGTTTTTACAATCAAATGGATAAAGACAAGAGAAAGGATTGGAGATAAAGAATACTTACGAAGATAGGTATTGAGTTATTTTTGTAAAAGATATGTAAAAGTTATTTGTTTAAAGGATCATGATAACTTAGGAAAGTATTGTAAGCCTTGTAGGACTCCTTGGTGTATAAAAGGAGGTCATATGGTATAGAAATTTAATGTACCAAAAACGAGTAATTGTCATAGCTTCAAGGTTGTAAACCCTAACACTGTCAAAGAGTGTTCGTATTAATATATTGAAGCTTATTATTTTGGTTGTATTTCTGTGTCTCAAACATACTTTTTCTTTATTCTTCTTAGTGGTATAAACTAGATTCCGCATAGTTTATATCATATACTCAAAGTTTCAGTCTTAGTACCTTTGGATTTATCCAAGGATACTAAACCTTACATCAAGCTAAGGAGTTGAAGATCTGTTCATTGGGATCAACAAGTATGAATAAGAAGAAACAAACAATATATACTAGATCTATTTCTCAGTAATAAGATGGAGGCAGGAACTACTTCTACAACTCTGACTGCAAGACTTCCTATCCTCAACCCAGGGGAATATGATCTCTGGTTAATGAGGATAGAACAATACTTTCTCATGACTGATTACTCCCTCTAGGAAGTAATTCTGAATGGTTACAGAGCTGAAGAGAATACGTTAGAGTAAACTATAGCAGGAAATATGAACATTATCTACTGCTGAAGAAAAGCAAGAATAAAGGTATGAGATGAAAGCTAGAGGAACTTGTTGATGGCCTAAAATAGGATCAACTGAAGTTCCATTCATATAAAGATGCAAAATTGCTCATGGAAGCCATAGAGAAAGGTATGGAGAAACAAGAGTCAGAAAGTTCAGAGAACTCTACTCAAGCAACAATATGAGAACTTTGCAGGATCAAGTTCAGAAATAATGAATCAAACTTTTGATAGGTTGTAAAAACTTATTAGTCAGTTGGATATCCAAGGCGAAGTTATTACACAAGATGACATGAACTTAAAACTGTTGAAAAGTCTCCCATCTGAATGGAAGACTCATGCTTTGATCTGGAGGAACAAAGAGGGAAATTGAAACATCAATTTGGATGACTTTGTACAACAACTTTTAGATATATGAACTTGAACTTAAGGACAACATAACATCAACCAAAATTCACAAAATGTAGCTTTTATGTCCTCTAACAGCACTAACAGCAATAGCAATAGCAGCACAAATGAAGCAGATAACACTACTTATGGAGTTAGTGTTGCTCATACTCAAAGTAATCCTACATCTGGAGATAACATTAGTGATGTTGTGATCTATGCTTTCCTACCTAGTCAGCCCAATTCTCCTTAACTTGCACGAGAGGATCTAGAATAAATTGATCCTGATGACTAGAAGAATGGATTTACAATGGGATATGGCCATGCTGACAATTAAAGCTAGGAGATTCACCAAGAGGACAGGCAGAAAGTTGGATGTAAATGGTCAAAGAGTAAGATTTGACAGGTTTAAAGTGGAGTGCTACAATTGTCATAAAAATGGTCACTTTGCAAGAGAATGTTAGGATCCTAGAAATCAGGAAAACGGAGGAAGAGAGAATAGTAGAAGAACTATGACAGTGGAAACTCCATGTGATACCTTTGTTGCTGAGAAGGTATTGGAGGATATGGATTAGAGCTCACAAGTGAGAAGAGCATCCTCACAAAACTTTGCATTGATGGCATATACATCTTCAAGAAGTTCTTCCAATCCAGATTCTAAGGTAGATTCTTGTTCTAAATCATGTGTAAAATCTTATGCTACTCTCAAAGAACAATATGATAGTTTGTCTTCAGATTACAAAAAGTCTCAATTTAATTTAGTATCTTATAAAGCAGGTTTAGAATCAGTAGAAGCTAGACTAGCTCACTATAAGAAAAATGAGGCTATGTTTGAAGAAAGAATTAATGTTTTAAACCTTGAAGTTAAACTAAGAGATAATGCTTTAGTTAAAAACAAAAAGAAATTGGAAAAAGCAGAAAAAGAGAGAGATGGTTAAACTAAAACATTGAGAAGTTTCAAAAATTCATCTATTCTGTTAAACAATTTGCTGGAAAGTCAAGTATGTGACAAGTTTAAAACAGGACTAGGATATAATGCAGCTTCTCCTGTAGTAGAAAGGTTTGTGAATTCATCTGAGATGTAAGAAAATTAGGAGAATAATAAGTCCAAATCTGATAAGGGATATCATGCAGTTCCCCCACCTTATACAGGAAACTTCATTCCCTTCAAACCTGATCTAACGTTTATGGATGAAATAGTTAAAAGTGAGAATATGGATGCTATTACTGTTGTTACACCTAGTAATGTTAAGAAAGTTGAGTCAAATCATGAGTCCGCTGATTTAAAAAATAATGGTGATGCAGTAGAACCTAAAACTGTTAGGAAGAACAGCTTTAGACCGCCAGTCATTGAGGATTGGAATTCTGATGATGATAGTGAGGTAGAATTTATACCTAATATTAAGGATAAAATTGTTAGACCTAGCACTGAAAAGATAAAATTTATTAAGTCTGCTAGGGAAACAGTAGAGAATGTGAAAACACCTAAACAAAATAAACATTATCCTAGAGGGATCCAAAGAAACTGGAACAATCATATGTCCCAAAGACTAGGAAGTGACTTTAAAATGATTAATAAAGCTTGTTTTGTTTGTGTAGTTTTGAGTAAGCTTTCATTTATGTGTCTGATAAAAAGTTTATAGAGGGGGGACCAGTGGTGGACAACACAAGTAGGGTGAATCACAAGAACTTTGCTAATAAAATGACTCATCCTCACCTTAATAGAAGATTTTTTCTGCAAGCAATATTAACCAGGTCTGGCAAAATTAAAACTGTTAGTGCAAGTGTTAATACTACTATCAGACCAGTTAATACTGTTGGCTCAAAACCAACTGTGAATCATCCTAGACCAATATCAAATGCTTACAAAAAGGGATATTCACAAGTCACAAGGCCATTTAACAAGTATTCAGCAAACAAAAACAATATTTTCAATAAAAAGGTTAATACTGTCAGGGTAAAAGATACTACTGCTAGGGATAGAGCAGTAGTAAGTGAAAATAAGGAAAAAGGGGTTAATGCTGTTAAGGCCTCAGCATGCTGGGTTTAGAAAGCCAAAAATAGTAGTGCATCAAATACTTTCAAGAAATATTCTTACATTGATGCACGAGGCAGATCCAAGTCTATAATGGCTTGGATCCCTAAAAGAGTCTAATTCTCTTATTTTATGTGCAGGGCAACCCACAGCAGAAGGAGTACAAGGAAAAAGGAGTTATTGACAATGGTTGCTCTAGGCACATGACTGGAAACAAATGCTATCTTACTGAATATGAAGATTATGATGGTGGTTTTGTTTCCTTTGGAGATGGTAAAGGTAGAATTTCTGGAAAAGGTAAAATCAAAACAGGAACATTGGATTTTGATAATGTGTATTTTTGTAAGGAGCTTAAGTATAACCTGTTTAGTATGTCACAAATTTGTGACAAAAAGAATAATGTTCTTTTTACTGACACTGAATGTCTTGTCTTATCTTCTGACTTTAAGCTACTTGATGAAAGTCAGGTCTTGCTGAGAGTTCCAAGAAAGGATATACATTCAGTGTGGGACCTAAAGAGTGTTGTTCCCACTAAAGGTTTAACTTGCCTCTTTGCTAAGGCCACAATTGATGAATCCAATTTATGGCATAGGAGGCTTGGTCACATAAACTTTAAAAACATGAACAAACTTGTGAGGGGAAACCTTGTTAGAGGTTTGCCTTTAAAGATTTTTGAAAATGACCATTCTTGTGTTGCTTGTCAGAAAGGAAAGCAACACAAAGCCTCCTGTAAGGCCAAACTTGTGAAATCAATTAGCAAACCCTTACATATGCTTCATATGGACCTATTTGGTCCTACAAATGTTAAGGAGTTTAATGAAAAAGTATTTTTTGACTTTGTTGTCATCTGATGACTTTAGTAATTTTTTAGGTATTCTTTTCTAACCACTAAGGATGAAACTAGGGGATATTTAAAAGACATTTCATAACTAAATGAAAATAAACTAGACCATAAAGTAAAAGATATCAGATGTGACAATGGAATTGAGTTTAAAAATAGTGTAATAAATCAGTTCTGTGAAATGAAGGGTATTAAGAGGGAATTCAGTGTTGCTAGGACTCCTCAGTAGAATGGTGTTGCTGAGAGGAGAAATAAAACATTGATAGAGGCTACAAGAACTATGTTAGTTGACCCTAAGTTACCAACCACCTTTTGAGCTGAAGCAGTTAATACTGCTTGCTATGTGCTAAATAGGGTCTTAGTCATTAAGCCTCATAACAAGAAACCTTATGACCTTATTCGTGGAAGAACCCCATTGATAGACTTCATGAAACCTTTTGGGTGTCCTGTTACCATCTAGGCAAGTTTGATGGAAAAGCTGATGATGGATTTTTTGTTGGGTACTCTATAGTTAGCAAGGCCATGAGAGTATTTAACAAGAGGACCAGGATAGTTGAAGAGACCTTAAACATTAGATTTCTTAAAAATGCACATAATGTGACAGGAAATGGACCAGACTGGCTTTTTGATGTTGATTCTTTGACAATATCTATGAACTATGTGCCAGTTGTTGCAGGAAATCAAACTAGTGGTATTGCAGGAACTAGAGATAATATTGTTGCAGGTCAAGCTAAAAAGAAGACAGAACCTGAACAAGAGTACATCCTAATACCTTTCTGCACAACTGATCCATTAATCTCTCAAGGTCCTAAGGACAGTGAAGAAGATGTTGGTATGAAGCCTACAAAAGTGAATGAAAGTGGAGCTTCTGGTAAAGGTGATGAGGATGAATATGACATAAGAAGTGAGTTTGAAAGGCTACTTCAACAGGAAAAGCAGACTAACAGTACTAATAGTTTTAATACTGTTGGTATACCTGTTAGTACTGCTGGACCATCTTTTACTAATGATGATCCATCATCACTAGTTAATGTTGCAGAAGCTTCTAATGCATTTGAGGATCATCTATTTAAACAATTTTCTCCTTTCAAAAATCCATTTACTCTTCCAGATGTTCCAAATGTGTCTCCAATAGATGATAACACTAGAATTTTTGTTGGTGCATATGATGATGAAGATGTGGGTGGACAAGTTAACCTTAACAACTTGGAGACAACCATGAATGTCAGTTCTATTCCCACAACAAGAATTAACAAATATCATCCAATTAAACTAATAATTGGAGACTTGCACTCAGCTCCACTACATGAAGTAGTTTCATAACAAAATCTTGAAGAACATTGTTTGGTGAGCTACATTAACAAGCAGAGAAGAATAAATCATAAAGATTATCAAAACCGCTTGTTTGCTTGTTTTCTCTCTCCAAAGGAACCTAAGAAGGTGATTCAAGCTCTGGAAGATCCAAGCTGGATAGAAGCAATGCAAGAGGAGCTTCTATAATTTGAACTTCAGAAGGTTTGGACACTGGTTGATCTACCTAATGGCAAGAGGGCCATTGGAACAAAATGGGTATTCAAAAACAAGAAAGATGAGAGAGGAATTGTTGTTAGAAACAAGGCAAGACTAGTTGCACAAGGTTACACCTAAGAAGAAGGAATTTATTATGATAAGGTTTTTGCTCCTGTTGCTAGGATAGAAGCAATCAGGTTATTTTTGGCCTATGCATCATTTATGGGGTTCATTATGTACCAGATGGATGTGAAGAGTGCCTTCTTATATGGTACTATTAAAGAGGAGGTATATGTGTGTCAACCTCCTGGTTTTGAAGATCCACATTTCCCTAACAAAGTGTAGAAGGTAGAAAAAGCTTTATATGGTCTACAACAAGCTCCTAGAGCCTGGTATGAGACCTTGTCTACCTACTTAATTAAAAATGGATTTAGAAGATGCACTATAGATAAGACTTTGTTCATCAAGAAGGACAAAGGTGACATCTTGTTAGCGCAATTGTATGTAGATGACATCATCTTTGGGTCTACAAAGAAGTCTTTATGTGATGAGTTTGATGGTTTGATGCACAAGAGATTCTAGATGAAATCTATGAGGGAACTCACTTTCTTCTTAGGATTGCAAGTACAACGGAAGGAGGATGGAATCTTCATTAGCCAAGACAAATATGTAGCTAAAATATAGAAGAAGTTTAATTTTGCCATTGTGAAGACAGCAAGCACTCTAATAGAGACTAATAAGGCATTGGTTAAGGATAAAGAAGTTGAAGCTGTAGGTGTTCACTTATACAGATCAATGATTGGATCATTGATGTACTTAACAGCTTCTAGGCCTGACATAACATTTGTTGTGTGTGCTTGTGCAAGGTTCCAAGTTACTCCTAAAGTCTCACATCTTCATGCAGTGAAGAGAATTTTTAGATACTTGAAAGGTCAACCTAAATTGGGCCTTTGGTATCCTAGAGATTCACCATTCGACTTAGAGGATTTTTCTAATAGTGATTATGCTGGAGCTAGCTTAGACAGGAAATCCACAACAGGAGGTTGTTAATTTCTTGGAAGAAGATTGATTTCATAACAATGCAAGAAGCAAACTATAGTTGCCAACTCTACTACTGAGGCAGAGTATGTTGTTGCTTTTAATTGCTGTGGTCGGGTGTTATGGATTCAAAATCAAATGCTTGATTATGGATTCAACTTCATGAACACTAAGATCTACATTGATAATGAAAGCACCATTTGTATTGTGAAGAATCCAGTGTTTCACTCTAAACCCAAGCACATAGAGATTAGGCACCATTTCATCAGAGATTCTTATGAGAAGAAGTTGATTCAAGTGATCAAGATTCACACAGACCACAATGTTGCAGATCTTTTCACAATGGCTTTTGATGTTAGCAGGTTTAACTTTATGATTGCTAGCATTGGACTACTTAATCTCTAAAGTATTTTTTTGAGGGGGGGATAATTAAGATTGGATGAAAGGGAATGTATCATTAAGCAAAAGTGGGTGAAGGGTGAGGAAATCCCATTGAACCACAACATAACAATAATCTAATGTTTCACTTCTTTCTTGACCATCACTTTTTTTATCACATTTCTTAACCCAAATAAGACCCACAAAACACTAGAAAGCAAAAAGGAACACTTAGATATCTCAGTCTAGTAGACCTATTCACCTTGTTGCAGATGAGACTGTCTATAACGAGTGGGAAGACAGAATGGAAAGGGATGCCACTACTGCTTCTAGCTTAGAAGTAGAGCAGGACAGTGGTAACATAAATAGGACCCAATCCATGGCAACACTTAATGAGTCTTTTCCTTAGGGAACTAATTCAGGTAGTGGTCCCAGGTGCCAAGATACCATATTGGGGGGTGCAGAAGCTTAAACTAGGTTTGAGGCTGCATCTAAACAGTCTAATGATCCACCTCTCTCAAGAGTTAACACACTTGGAAGTGGATAGGACAGCATGAAACTAATGGAATTGATGGAACATTGTACAAAACTATCTGAATTGGTGAGCTTAAAAGAATAGAGAGATGTGTGATATAAAACAGATATAGTGAATGGTGAGGAAAGAAAATGAGAGTTATGTGAGCTAAAAAACAGGAAGAGAGCGTGTGATAAAAACAGAAGACGTGAATTGTGAGAAAAAAAAGAAATGAGATATAATGGATTAAAAATAGAAAGAGTGCTTGTGAGAATACATGGATGATGAATGCTTTTTGGAAAGATAATTGGGGTTAATACTAGTGTCTTTAAGTATTAATGCTGCACAACCTAATAGTATTGATGCATAAGCTTAGTTAATAATGTTAGGCTTTATTTCACTATTGACCGTATTAGTTTAAGATTGATAGGCATAACTTTCGATTGTTAGGCATAAGTTAATGCTGGTAGGCATAACTTTATATTGTTGGGTTAGTTAATACTGTTAGGCTTAACTTAATGCTGCCAGTTCAAGTTAATGTTGTTGAGGGTGATTTCATAAATACTTTGATTCAGGGTTTCAATCACTCATTCGATCGATTTTATACCTTGATATACTCTCTAATCCTAAACCCTAACTCAATTTTCATCTTTAATCATCAAAACCTTCACTGTGTCGTCTCCCAAAGTGTTGACACTCACAATTTGGTTGCGTTCTTGGAGAAACCCGAAGAAAGTAATGGGTTTGAGGAAATTATTGATTTTCTAAGTGCAAGTTCTGTCCAATATGCGTTAACGGTCAATCCAACAATTTATACATCTTGCATTGAACAGTTCTGGGCTACAACAAAGGTAAAGACGGTTAATGGAAAACGTCAGTTACAAGCCCTAGTTGATAAGAAGAAGGTTATCATCATATAGACAAGTATTAGAAGTGATCTTAACTTAGAAGATGCACGTGGTACTGATTGTTTTCCAACTACTACTATCTTTGAAGAACTGGCGAGGATGGGGTATGAAAAACCTTATCCAAAACTTTCATTCTATAAAGCTTTCTTTTCTCCACAATGGAAGTTTTTGATTCATATCATTATGCAATGCCTTTGTGCTAAGACTACTGCATGGAACGAATTCAGTAGCACTATGGCCTCTACAATCATATGCTTGGCCACAAACCAAAAATTTAACATGTCCAAGTATATTTTTCATGCTATGGTGAAGCACTTAGAGGGAGGGGTTAAATTTCTGATGTATCCACGATTTGTACAAGTGTTTATTAATCAACAACTTGGTGATATGTCACATCACAGAAGACTTATGTTAATCCCTCACACACAAAGAAAATCTTTGCCAACATGAAGAGAGAAGGAAAAGATTTTTCTGGGAGAGTAACACCCCTGTTTGCAACAATGATGGTTCAAGCTAATCAAGAAGAGGGTGCATATTCAGCTACTCCTACTGATTCCTATTCCACACCTATTATCACTCAACCATCATCCTCAAAACCTCAAAAGAAAAAATCAAGCAGGAAACAAAGGAAGGACAGTGCTCCTACAAAGTCTACTACTAAAGAGACTACTCCTGAGGAAAATGTAGCTACCCCTTCTTGTGATCCACCTCAAAGTGGTGAGGATAGAATGAAACTTATTGAATTAATGAATCTTTATACCTAATTACAGTCAAGGAGTTCCTTTCACTTGTGACTACAAATCTAATCAAGCTTTGGAGATTGAGAGCTTGAAGAGAAGAGTAAAGAGTTTGGAAAAGAGAAGAAAGTCAAGAACACCAGGGTTTGAGAGATTAAGGAAGGATAGATTAGCTAGCAGGGTAGAATCCTCTAATGATGCTAGTTTGGGTGCTCAGGAGGATATGGGAGGAAAATTCCTGATCTTGATGCTGATGCAGATGTGACTCTGGTGGATGAGACTTAAGAGATGAATGATGACAACCTGATGTTTGATACAGATGTGTTGGAAGAGCAGGAAAAAGATGTTGTTGAAAAGGAAGTTAGTGTTGTTGATTCAGTTACTACTGCTGGTGAAGTAATTACTATTGCTAATGTTGAAGTTACTACTATCAATGCTCCAACAACAACTATTGATGAGTTGACTCTGGCTCAGACTCTGATAGAAATCAAAGTAGCTAAACCCAAAGTTGTTACATCTTTTGCTATAACAACTACAACTACAAGACCCAAGGCTAGAGGGTTGTAGTTAAGAGCAATGGTGAATTCAAAACAACAATCATTGTCTTACATGCACATTTTACTTCCAACAGTTAAAGATAAAGGTAAAGGAATAATGGTAGAGCCTGAAGTGTCATTAAAGAAGAAAGATCAAGTTGCTCTTGATGAAGAAATTGCTAGAAATCTTGAAGCTCAGTTGCAAGCTGAACTTATAGAAGAAGAGAGGATTTCAAGACTAAAAGAAGAAAAAGCCAACATATCTTTACTTGAATCATGGGATAACACACAAGCTATGATGGATGCTAATTTTCAATTGGCTCAACAATTGCAAACAGAAGAACAAGAATAGTTGAGTATTAAAGAAAAGTCAAAATTATTTGTAAAAATTTTAGAGAAGAGAAAGAAACACTTTGCAGCATTAAGAGCTCAAGAGAAAAGGATAAAGCCACCAACTAAGGCACAAAAGAGAAATACAATGTCTACCTATTTGAAGAACATGGCTGGATATAAACACAATCAGCTGAAGAGAAAAAGTTATGATGAGATCTAGGAGAAGTTTGATAAAGAGATGAAAAGGGTAAACACTTTTGTAGATATGAATACAAAGTTAGTGAAAGGCAGTAAGACAAAAGCAGAAGGTAGTTCTAAAAGAGCAGGTGATGAATTAGAACAGGAGAAGGCTAAGAAGCAAAAGGGTGATGATGATCAATAGGAGGCAAAGATGAAAAGGCATATTGAGATAGTTAAAGATGATGAGGTAGCAATTGATGCTATACCGCTAGCGACTAAGCCTCCAGTGATTGTTGACTACAAGATTGATAAAGATGGAAGGATGGGATACTTTAAATTGATAAGGGTTGATGGAAGCTCAAAAAGGTATTCATCAATGATAAAGATGCTTCAGGGTATTGATAGAGAAGACTTGGAGACCTTTTGGAAGTTGGTTAAAGCTAAACATAAGAATACAAGACCAGAGGATGACTATGAAAGGGTGTTATGGGGATATTTGAAAGTTATGTTTGAACCTGACAATAAGAGTGATGTGTGGAGAAATCTACAAGGGTACAAAGTGACTGTTTGGAAGCTGTTTGATAACTATGAAGTGCACTTTGTAAGGTTTAGAAAAGATATCCCCTTACATAATTAACAATCACAAATATGCTCAATAAGAAACTTCAAGCTGATCATTGAAATAAGATGTGTTATCAGCTACTCAAGCTCATGACAAAATAGAAAAAGGGTCAATGAAGTATTTGAATGCATCCTCCAGATAGTGATGAAGCCTTTTTAATGAAGAAACTTAAAGATTAAAAAGATGAACATCAAGTTTAGGGGAGGATTGTTGGGATTTAAAGACTTCAAGATGATTCTTAGAGTTAATACTGCTCATGTATACTTTGTACTGTTGGTGATACTAATGAAAACTATGCTAAGTAGTTAGTACTAGTAGTATAAAGTTACTACTGCTAGTTACTACTGTTAGCATATATTAGTACCCTAAGATCCCAGGATGAGAAAATCACCTAACACGCTCGATATGAGAATCATCAAATAATTGAATGATCTCAATTTCAGGGGTTATAACGAATTCAAACACCAAGGATGAAGGGGATTAGATCGGATATTTTGGGGAGGATTTTGATCGCCGCCGCCATTGATAAAGATTGTTTAATATTGATTGATTGAATTAGGGTTTGTGAAATTGGAATTGGGGAAATTGATTGTGTGTATCTTAGTCTTAATTAGTAAATTAATTGGGTAGTTAATTCAATTAAGAAATTAATTATCAAAAATACTAAAATTGAACTTTCTATATTCTAATTAATTGTGTTATTGCAACATAATTCGTAAATGAAAGTTTGTTTTCTTTGATTGACAAACATAATCTCTTTTACTGTTAAGAAGAGTGAGACTTACTCATATCTCTTCTCATTGGTTTACAAGAATAAGATAGGTTTATAATTGGATTAATTATCAATTATTTTTAAACTCACTTTTAATCTTTCATTACCTCTTATGGTTCTGAAATGTTGAAAGATAAATTACTTTGTGTAACTAGAGTACATTTTATCTATAGCTACCAAAATAATAACATCTTGCACTTGTCACGATATATGAGTTTAAACCGCAACGAGTAAAGAAAATTACTAGCAGGTCTTCTAGGTATTTTTCTTGGACTCACTTCATTCCTTATAGTGCTAAACACCCTTGTGGCTAGGCAGACCGATTAAGGAGGAGTTGCATGCTAAAATGTTCAAGTTAATGAAAGCATGAATGGCTAGTCCCTCATCTACATAAGTAGAATTTCATATACTCTGTACAATACCTAAGTACATTGCTACTTGTAGGCATTCTAAGAGAGAGTAGGAAAGTAAATAAATCGCTATTTGCTTTCTACTGGTGATGTAACACTTACAATGTTGACAAATCCAGTGGGAGCTTTGCGATTTACTACTGAAAAGACATTCATGTAATGTTGTAAAATTCAGTGGGAGCTACAAGATTCATTTCCTTGTTAGTTGCCCATATTATTTCTAGCTTGCTTTGAAATAATTCATTACTTTCCGAATATGAACGACCGTAGTTTAAGGAAAATTGCATTTTATTTTATAAGATAACACGTTGCCTTTTCAATGTTGCTTTCCGAAACGTTATCTATAGAATAATAATCCACAATTCCTTATTACACGTTATGGTTCGAAATCTACTTGTAATATCTATGACACTATCATATTGTTTATACTTTCGAGCGCATGTCGTATTGTATTAAATAATGTTGTCCCGTACACAAGTGGGAGAAATCTTAAGTGTGTGTAAGGAACAACATATAACGATATGATCATTGGTTTCTCTTGACCGCATGGTAAGGAAGCTAATCATTTTACTAGGACTTAAATACACAAGATGTTTGTTGCCCTATTACAATTAAATGTCAAGATATAATAGTAAGCTACTTCAACATTTTGACTACATGTTTTAGTCAATAGACTTATGGTTAAATTAAATAAACATAATTATGAAGTATAAAATTAACTTGAAATTACTATTGAACTCAAGAGTTTGCGTTCATAATTACTTTAGTTAGAATAATTATGTTCTTGTTAAGACATAATTATAAAGTCTTTGATTTATCAATGACTCATAACATAAAGTAAGTAGCAATATTGTTATGTCTTCTTGATTAACACATGAACAATAAGGTCTCTGAATTATTCAAAGACTTATAACGTATACTTGACATGTTCTGTTTTCCTGAAACACATGAACATAGAGTTAACATGAGGACCTTGAATTATTCAAAGACTAGTAACGTATACATGATATGTTCTGTTTTCTTGAAACACATGAACATAGAGTTATGTACTATTCAAAGATATATACGTTATAGCATGCATTTGGTTTTAAAATACTTTGTATTCAATTTGGCTTGACCCAATTGGTGAGTATTTGATCCAAAGAGAATTAAGTTATCTAGGGAATTCTGATAGAGTCTCACAATTCCAATACTCATAGAATACCACATTATTATGGTATGTCTAATGTGTTGAAACAAATTATATTCATATTGTTTGATTTCTGATAACTTAAATGGCTCTACCTCCAAATCGATCAAGGTTAGAATTTTGCGTGTGTCATGGATACACTCAATATAGTTTTAACTTAGAAGGTATTCAAGACATTATCTATTTACGGATTGAGATAAATCTCATTATGTCTTGATTAAAGTTCTAAAATTTGTTAAAATCTTATGAAGCATATTATTAACAAGCTAGAGATGAGAACTGTAAAATATATTTTGTTGTCCCAATTAAGAACAATTTATTGTTGCTTAAACACTTAGTATTTAGAGAAGTGTCTCTTCTTACAAAAGTAAGTGGGAGTATCTATAAATCTTGAAAATATTCAAATACATAACCTTCTGAATTCACTTGCTGATATCATACTAAGGTTAAACATGAAAATGTTGAACCACAGTATAATGTAACTCTGATTCATAAATCCGTAAGGATGCCTCATTAATGGAGTGATAAATTTATATCAATGCTGAGGAATATAAGTTAAAAGGTCATAATAAACCTGTTAACTAATAAGATGAATTATCACATCTTAGATATGATAAATATCTTAGAACTATGAATGATAAGATGTAGTCCTTAAAAGACAATCAATGTTTTGAGATTGATTGATCTTTCATCTAATAGTAAAATGTGAGGTGATAATGAGTTTCTTTTGAAAAAAGACTCATAAGGATAAAATTGTATACATATTAATGCCTGACTGATGATAATAGTTTTTAATCTTACTTAAGCAATTGACTATGATTAAATCTTTCTTTTCTACACGGATTAATCATATAAAGATAACTAATTGTCATACAGGATTTCTTGAATCTGACATATGA
>BQNB010035883.1:0-50530 GCA_026074375.1 Tanacetum coccineum | reverse complement strand
CATGGTGCTACAATTGCTAGCACTCAAGCTACTGCTGTTAACTCAACAACAATTGACAACTTGAGTGATGATGTCATCTGTTCTTTCTTTGCAAGTCAACCAAATAATTCACAACTTGACAATGAGGACTTGTAACAAATTCATCCTGATGATTTAGAAGATATGGATTTAAGATGGCAGATGGATAGGCTAACAATGAGGGCAAGGAGATTCTTGAAGCACACTAGAAGGAAGTTTTTTTTGAATGGTACTGAGACCATTGGGTTTGATAAGTCCAATGTAGAGTGTTTCAACTGCCACAATAAGGGACACTTTGCAAGAGAATGCAGGGCTCGAAGGAACCAAGAAAACAGGAATAGGGATAACACAAGAAGGGTTGTGCCAGTGGAGAAACCTACTTCTAATGCTTTGGTTTCATGTGATGGTATTGGTGGTTATGATTAGAGTGATCAAGCAGAAGATGGTCCAACAAACTTTGCACTCATGGCTTACTCTTCTACAAGTTCTAACTCTGAGGTATCTACTGATTCAAATTGTTCATCATCTTGTTTAGAAAATGTTAAAATTCTTAAAGAACAAAATGAACAACTGCTAAAAGACTTAAGGACATCAAAGATAAATGCTATTACTTATAAAACAGGTTTAGAGTCTGTAGAAGCAAGACTTCTAGTCTATAAGAAAAAAAAGTCTGTTTATGAGGAAGATATCAAGGTCCTAAAACATAAGATTCATTTAAGAGATATAGCTATTACAGAGCTTAGGAGAAAGTTGGAAGTGGCTCAAAAACAAAAAGATGAAATTTAGTTAACCGTAGAAAAATTTAAAATGCATCTAAAAGTTTAAGCAAACTTCTAGACTATCAAATAGTTGATAAGTGCAAAATAGGTTTAGGTTATAATGCAGTTCCACATCCCTATACAGGAAATTTTATGCCTCTAAAACCTGATTTGTCATTCATTGGTTTAGAAGAGTTTGTGAATGACCCTAAAGTAAGTGAGACTACAGTTAAGAAGCCTGTAGTTGAGACTAGTGAAGCTAAGGCTAGTGCAGACAAGCCTAAGGTTGTTAGAAAGAATGAAGATGCCCCAATTGTTGAAGACTGGGTGTTAGATAATAAGGATGAGGTTGTGTCAAAGCCTAAGTCTGAGAAGAAACCTAGTTTTGCTAAAATAGAGTTTGTTAAATCTAAAGAGCAAGTAAAATCTCCTAGGAAAACTGTTAAAAATGTTGAGAAACCCTGGCAAAACACTCACAGACCTAGAGGCAATCAAAGAAATTGGAATTACATAATGTCTCAAAGGTTAGGAGGTTTTTTTGAGATGATTAACAAAGCTTGCTATGTGTGTGGAAGTTTTAATCATCTACAATATGATTGTGATTACCATCGAAGATGGTAAAACCATTGTGGAACTATACTTCAAGGGTGAATCACTAGAATTTTTCTAGAAAAACTCACCACAATCCTAAAAGGAACATAGTTCCAAAAGCAGCATTAATGAGGCAAGGACTAGTATCACTTACTACTGCTAGACCAGTCAATACTGCTCAACTAAGAACAACAGTGAACAGTACAAGACCAATGTCAAATGTTTTTAATAAAGCACATTCAACTGTTAAAAGGCCCATTCACAAGAAAACAACATCTAAAAACAGTAATTTCAATCAAAAAGTTAATACTGTTAGAACTAAAAATGCTAATACTACTAGGCCAAAAGTTAATACTGCTAGGCCAAAAGCAGTACTTAATGCTGTTAATGGAAATCATGGTAATGCTATTAAGGCCTTAGCTTGTTGGGTTTGGAAACCAAAAACTAAAGTAATTGATCATGTTTCCAAGCACAACAGTGCATCAATGATGTTTAAAAAATTTGAGTATATTAATGCACAAGGCAGATCCAAGTCAGTGGTGGCTTGGGTCCCCAAAAGAAACTAATTTTCTTACCTTATGTGCAGGGCAATCCATAGCAAGATTTGCAGGAAAAAGGAGTGATTGACAGTAGATGCTCAAGGCACATGACAGGGAACATGTCCTATCTTACTGACTTTGATGAAATTAATGAAGGATATGTTTCCTTTGGAGGTAACCCCAAGGGAGGGAAAATTACTGGGAAAGGTACAATCAAAACTGGTAAATTAGATTTTGAGAATGTGTATTTTTTAAGAGAGTTAAAGTTTAACCTCTTTAGTGTCTCACAAATGTGTGACAAAAAGAATAGTGTTCTCTTTAATGACACTGAATGTATTGTTTTATCTCCAAACTTCAAGTTTAATAAAGCACTACTTCAAAACATTGTTAGAAGACCCATTAATATCAAAACAACAACTAGAAAAATAGTAATTTTAATAGAGGGTTAATAATGTTAGTGGTATGATTGTTTAATACTGCTAGGCCAATAAAGCAGTAGTTTATGCTGCCTAGGCCAAAAGCAGTATTTATGTTATTACGCAGAAGTCGGTTAATGTTGTTTAAGGCCTCACAGACCTTGTTGGTTTGAAACCAAAGACTAAGTCTTAATAGCATGTTTACTAAACACATCGTGTTATCAACTAATTCTAAAAGAGGTTTGATGTTATTGACTACACAAGGCAGATTCAAGTCAGTGAGCCTTGGGTCCCGAATATAATGTAGATACTGGTTTTCTTTCCCAGATGTGCATGGAAATCACACATAATAGATTTACTATTGACCAAGGAGTGTTTGACAGTGCTGTGCTCAAGGCATATGACAGGGAACATGTCCTTATCTTACTGACTTTGAGAATTGTAAAGGATATAGTTGCTCTTTGGAGGTTAACCCCAAAGAAGTGGAAAATCACAGGCAAATGTACCAATCAAAACTGGTAATTTAGGATTGTTGAGAAACTGTGTATTTTGTCAGAGAAGTTTCAGTTTAATCCTATTTAGTGTCTTGCAAATGTGTGCACAAATGAATAGTGTTCTCTTTAATGACACTGATGTATTGTTTTATCTCCAAACTTTAAAGTTAACTGATGGAAAGTCGTATGCTTTTTACTCTAAGTTCTAGAAAGTACATATATGTTATAGTGTTGATTTTAAAGTGTATATTTTTCGTTCCTTAAAAGATGTGTCTAACTTGTCTCATTGTAGCTAAAAAGCCCTACTGTGATCTTGACTTTGGATAGAAGGCTTGGACACTAAATTTCATCAAAATATGAATAAACTAGGTTAAGGTAAAAATCTTGTAAGAGTGTCTACTTTAAACTTTTTAAATTGATCAAACATGTGTTTTGCTTGTCATAAGGGAAAGAAACATAGATGCTTATTGTAAGTCCAAATAACTGTAAGTTTAATTAGCCAACCTTTACATATGTTGCACATGGATTTGTTTGGTCCAACATTTGTAAGAGTTTGTATGAAAGAAGTAACTTGTCTCTTTGTAAAAGCCACAACTGATGAATCTAAACTTTGGCATAGAAGGCTTGGACACTTAAATTTCAAAACTATAAATAAACTGGTTAAGTAAAATCTTGTAAAAGGTTTACCTTCAAAACTTTTTGAAATTAATCAAACGTGTGTTGCTTGTCAAATAGGAAAGCAACATAGAGCTTTTTGTAAGTCCAAAACAGTAAGTTCAATCAGCCAACCTTTACATATGTTGCACGTGGATTTGTTTGGTCTAACATTTGTAAAATGCTTAATGAAAAAGATGTATTGCCTAGTTGTCACAAATGATTACAATAAGTTTAGTTGGGTTTTCTTTCTAGCTACTAAGGATGAGACTAGTGGCATTCTTAAGTCCTTTATAACAAGATAGAAAATCTAATAGATCAAAAGGTTAAGGTAATTAGATATGACAATGAAACTAAGTTCAAGAATAAGGAGATGAATTAGTTTTGTGAAAGAAAAGGTATTAAGAGAGAATTTAATGTAGCTAGAACTCCTCAACAAAATGGAGTAGCTGAGAGGAAAAATAGAACACTAATTGAGGCTGCTAAGACAATGCTAGCTGATTCTAAGCTACCTACTACTTTTTGGGCTGAAGCAGTTAATACTGCTTGCTATGTGCAAAATAGGGTATTAGTAACTAAGCCTTATAACAAGACCCCATATGAACTTTTTCTTGGTAGAAAACCAGCTTTAGGCTTTATAAGACCATTTGGGTGTCCTATTACAATTCTCAATACCATAGATCACTTAGGCAAGTTTGATGGTAAGGCTGTTGAAGGATTCTTTGTTAGGTACTTAATCAATAGTAAAGCATTTAGAGTATTCAATAGTAGAATTAGGACAGTTGAAGAGAACCTGCATGTCTAGTTTAGGGATAATACACCTAATATTGCAGGAAGTGGACCAAATTGGCTTTTTGATATTGATACACTAACAAAGTCAATGAATTATAAGCCAGTTGTTGCAGGAAATCAGTCTAATGGTAATGCAGGTACAAAAGCATGTGATGATGCAGGTAAAGCTAGTATAGAGACAATACATGGCAAAGATTACATATTGCTACCATTATGGACTGCTGATCCACCATTCTCTTAAAGTTTAAAGAGTTCTCCCGATGCTGGATTCAAACCTTCAGGTGATGATGGAAAGAAGGTTGATGAAAATCCAAGAAAAGATAGTGAAGGCATTAATCAAGAGAAGGAAGATAATGTTAACAACACTAACAATGTTAATGTTGCTAGCATAAATGAAGTTAATGCTGTTGGTATAAAAACAAGCATTGAACTTCCACTTGATCCAAATATGCCTGAATTGGAAGATTATAACATATTTGAAGATGATGAAGATGTTGGTGCAGAGGCTGACATGAACAATCTGGATACAACAATCCAAGTCAGTCCTATTCCAACTACAAGAATTCATAAAGATCATCCTCTTGATCAAGTGATTGGAGATTTGCAATCAGATACTCAAATAAGAAGGATTTCAAAGAATTTGGAGGAACATGGGTTTGTTAGTACTATTCAACAAATAACAAACCATAAAGACCTTCAAAATTGCTTGTTTGCTTGCTTTTTATTACAAGAAGAACCCAAAAAGGTAATTCGTGCATTGAAGGATCCAAGCTGGATAGAGGCTATGCAGGAAGAGCTTCTACAATTCAAGTTACAAGAAGTTTGGACTTTGGTAGATTTACCAAATGGAAAAAGGGCTATAGGCACTAAATAGGTTTTCAGGAATAAAAAGGATGAAAGAGGAATTGTGATAAGAAATAAAGCAAGATTGGTTGCTCAAGGGTACACACAAGAAGAAGGGATTGAGACTATTGATTGAAGTTATATTCCCTATTTAAGAATTGAAGCAATAGGCTATTTTTAGCTTATGCTTCATATAAAATTTTATGGTGTACCAAATGGAATGTAAAATTGCCATTTCTCTATAGAAGATTGAAAAAGGTGTATGTATTCAACCACAGATTTGAAGATCCCAACTTATCCTGATAGAGTAAACAAGGTATGATAAAGCCATTATATTGGGCTACCTGAAGCTCCTTAAGAGCTTGGTATGAAACCTTGTCAACTTATTTGTTGGACAATGGGTTTCAGAGAGGAAAGATAGACAAGACTTTGTTTATCAGAAGGGACAAAGGTGATATTCTGTTAGTTCAAGTGTATGTAGATGATATCATTTTTGGCTCTACAAAGAAGTCATTATGCACTGAGTTTGAGAAGATGATGCATAAGAAGTTTCAGATGAGTTCTATGGGTGAACTCACATTCTTCTTAGGACTGCAAGTAAAGCAGAAGGAGGATGGGATTTTTATCAGTCAAGACAAGTATGTGACTGAGATTTTGAAGAAATTTGGTTTTACTGATGTCAAGACAGCAAGCACACCTATGGAAACTCAAAAGCTTTTGCTCAAGGATGAAGATGGTGAAGAAGTGGATGTTCATTTATATAGATCAATGATTGGTTCATTGATGTATCTTACTTCTTCAAGACCTGATATTATGTTTGCAGTGTGTGCCTGTGCAAGATACCAAGTCAACCCAAAGGTTTCACATCTTCATGCTGTAAAAAGGATCTTTAGGTACTTAAAAGGTCAACCAAAATTGGGTCTTTGGTATCCAAAAGATTCTCCTTTTGATTTGGTAGCATACACTGATAGTGATTATGCTGGAGCAAGCTTGGATAGGAAGTCTACAACAGGAGGTTGTCAATTTCTTGGAAGTAGATTAATATCATGGCAATGCAAGAAACAGACTGTGGTTGCAAATTCCACAACATAAGCTGAATATGTGGCTGCTTTAAGTTGTTGTGGACAAGTGCTTTGGATTCAGAATCAATTACTTGATTATGGGTACAATTTCTTGCATACCAATATCTTTATTTATAATAACAGTGCTATTTGCATAATTAAAAATCATGTTTTTCATTAAAAAACAAAGCATATAGAGATTAGACATCACTTTATTAGGGATTGCAATGAAAATAAGTTGATTCATATGGTTAAAATCCATACTGACAAGAATGTTGCAGATTTACTTACAAAAGCTTTTGATTGAAGCAGGTTTCAATATTTGATTGCTAGTATTGGAATGCTAAATCCTTAAAATCTTTATCTCTTTATGTTTTTGTAGAGTTTTGAATGAATTAGTACTGTTATTCATGTCATTAAAAGTTTCTGCTGTTAAGTATAATTAGTGCTGCTAGTTATACTTAATACTGCTAAGTTAATGCTGTTAGTTATACTTAATACTACTGGTATAATTAACATTGTGAAAATTGTGAGAAAAAGAATTGAGAGAGTTGGTGAGAATAAAAACAAAAAGAGAGATGTGTGGAACAAAAACAGACAGAGAGAATTGTGAGTAAAAAGAATTGAGAGAATTTGTGAGAATAAAAACAGAAAGAGAGATGTGTGAAATAAAAACAGACAGAGTGATTTGGTGAGTAACAGAATTGAGAGAAGTGGTGAGTTGAAAAACAGAAAGAGAGACAGAGTGTTTGGAATGGAATTAGAGTTAATGCTGGTACTCACGTTATGCTGCTAGCTTTAAATTACTGTACTACTGTTGGGTTACTACTGCTGTGGAAAGTTAATGCTATTAGGAATAAACTTACAACTGCTGTTGAAAGTTAATGCTGCTAGGCAAAAACTTACAACTGCTGAAGGAAGTTAATGCTGCTAGGCATAAACTTACAACTGCTGGTGAACATTAATGCTGTTGAGGGTATTTTCATAAATACTTCGATCAAGGGTTTCAATCACTCATTTAATCAATTTCATTCAATCATATTCTCTCTAATCATAAACCCTAACTCAATTTTATCATTCATCATCAAAACCCAACACAATGTCGACTCTAAAGTTTGCTGATACTCACAACATGGTCGCGTTTTTGTCTAAACCCGCAAAAAGTGAAGGTTTTGAGCAGATTGTGGATTTTATGAATGCAAATCCTATAAGATATACACTAATGATCAATCCTACTATATACATTTCGTGTATTGAACAATTCTAGGCTACAGTAAAGGCAAAAAATGTTAATGGGGAAATTACAGGTTACAAGCCTAGTGGGATGGAAAGAAAAAGGGTGATTTATTAAACTGATTCACTGTAGAAGAGATCCTCAATGGAAGATGTGAAGGTGTTGATTGTCTACCCACTGCTACTAGTCTTTGAACAGCTGTACATAATGGGGTTTTTGTAGAAAATTTCAACAGAAGCTTTCTTTCTATAAGGCATTCTTTTCCCAAACTAATGAAATTTATGATTCATACAATTTTTCAAATGCCTATGTGCTATAGACATCTGCAATGGAATGATTTGAGTAGCACTTTGGATGTAGGTCTACGTAAACTATGATCCGGTGGGTTCTTGGTTGGTCAAAACCACATGATGCCATTTTAGTGAGAGAGTGTGAGAGATGGAAGATGAGTGTGATATTTGATGGAAAATGGTGAAGGATACAAATGACTTTACAAATGCCAAAATGACTCAACCACTCTATTGGAAGCCATAGGGTGGTATTTATAGCCCATTCGCCTCTAAACTATACATAGTTGCCTATTTAGTCCTCGCGTATAGTGACTATGATAAACTATGGTAATTTTGTAATGGTCGTCATGTATAAGTGAATTCCCAACACCTTCCCCTCACGGACGATTTACAGGAATTACTTACAATAATTTCCTAACAAGTACATAATGTTTAAGAAACAAGAACTTCCATGAGCTTCATTGTTGATGACATCTTCTGTGGTGTTTGACTTCAAGTCTGCACTCCAACAGGAATCATCTTATTTTACTTTGTAAGAGAATTACTGTCAATAGGCAGAACGAAGTAACCCATACATTCTATTTCTTTTTTCTTTTTTTTTTCTTTTTTTTTTTTTTTCTTTTTTTTTTTTTTTTATCTATGGTTAAGGAGGAGTTTTGAATTAGCTTCCCCCTAATTCAGTGCCACATATTCTTGATGTAGAATCTTTAATGCTTCCCCCCAAACTAGTCATGAATCAGCGTTCCACCTAATTCTTGCCACATATTCATTTATTAGAGCTTCTAAAGCTTCCCCCCAAACTAGCTATTTTTTTTCCCCCCCTTCTTTTTTCTTGAGCAGTTTCAAAGCTTACTAACAAGCTTAGAATAATTAAGTGCACAGCGAACTTGGTTAAGATTACCTCATCTAAAATGTTACTGCTCCTTTAAGAATTAGACGTAATGATGATCAGTTTGGGGTAAGCATTATCTGGATCAGAAGGATCTTCTCACGCCTTTGAATTGGTCTGCTCACATCGTTCCTCTGGAAAGTCAAATAATGCATATAGAAAGTTCTCTAATTGTTTCACTTTCCCCTTATTTGTCTGAAGCATATGCACCAATAAGCCTTAGTTTTAATGCAATGATATTCTCTTGCGGTTCTAGGAATGTGGGCTTCCCGGCATGGCCTAACTTATAAAAATTTCAAAAAGATGCTCCTGTAAGCTTTCAAGAATAAGAGGCACCGGTTAAGGGTGATTCTTCTCCTTCGCAAGACTCAAGGGTGTATCTTCTCCTTCCCCCTTGTTGGTTTTGACACGTCGGAATCAGCAAAACCTTAGACGCGCAATTACTTGAGTATTTGCGTGAAGAATAAATTAGCTCAGATCTATCTCGTAAGAATCATTTGACGGTATCTAATCTTAATCATCTCCTTTCTCGGGCTATCATGGTACCATCCTATTTCGCAGGCTATTTGAAGTATCTACGGGATGTAGTAAAACCCAATATTATCCAATCTTGATGTATCTGATATGTAGACTTTTTCCTTTATGTGACTTAAGCTTGCTCGCGACTTGTTGAATGACACGGATTGTAGAGAGAAATTTGTGCTCCAAGCAAATCTCTAAGTACTCATACCTTGGCCAAGTTTGAGACTTTCATCTCCTCTTAGCGTTGAGACCATATAGACTAAGCGTGTGGTCACTGAGTACTACATATTGTAACGCCTATAGTGATTGTTAACCAGGTCTTCAGCCATCCACCCCTTGATGCTGGAAACTAGATAAAACATGTCTTCTATACTTAAATTAGGCTCGAGCAGTTAGCTTGAACTATGCCTCCAACCAACCCCGACTTCATGATTAAAATAAGAACACGCCTTCGAAAATGCACTTCAATCTCAAATAAAGTGTTACCCAATCACACTCTATAGTCACTTAATTAATTTAATCTAGCTTTAAGTTTCATATTTCTTTATCCAACTGTGATCCTGTCTCGTCACTTAAAAATCTTGCTTTTGTCTTCCTAAAGTACAAATGTTAATCATTAACCGCTATAATATAGCCAAAAAATCTATCCAGTGAGTCATTTAGTTAATTTAGTTTTTTAATATGTATGGAAAACAATTTAATACTCAAACATGGTACATGGTGTCAATCATAAACTCAGCCACCATAATCACACCATATCCATTATTTGACACGCCCAAGTTATAAGGAAATTGGGTCTATCTCCATTTAATTATACCCGGGCCTTAATAATAGATATGAAACAATCAATAATATGATCTAATCATTTAACCCTATCTACTTTTCATCGCCTCCCACCTTATTTCCTTCCACTCCCATACTCAGTCAAACACTCTTATCTCTCCAACCACTTATCAGAGATCACTTCTATTCTCTTTCTATCTAAACTCCCATTCTCCACCAACAATTCAGTTACAACACACCATCTCTTTCAAAAAAAAACAACAGATCAATAAATAAACACAAACCTCCTTAATCCTTTGTGAAGCCTAATTACAATCACACCAACGAAGTGAATTAGACCCAAGCCACGATCACTTCAAAGGTTCTTTCAAGAGGTCCGGGTAGGTTTTATTGTTTGTTGTTTTTGTTTTGAGTCTTGAATCGAAACCAAAGAAAATATTATACCCAAGTGTTATAATATCTTCTTTTGTTCGAATATTAAAGACAAAAGGTTTAACCTCTTACAATGTCAATGATGAACTCATTTGATAAATCTTTGAAAAGATTTTTGGTTATGAAACTCGTAACATGATTCTGAGAATAAATTGCTTCGAGTCATTGTTGGTTTGTAGGTGATGGGGATATGATTGTGTGACCGATTGGAACTTAGGATTTAGTTGGATTTGTGTTGATGTTTTTGAGTTGGTGATGGGTAGAGGGTTATTGTTGTCGAGTCTGTGAGCTTCTTATCTGATTCTTTTTGTTTGGATCAATGATCATTTGAGTTACCGGTCAACTCGGTTATACCGAGTTGACTCGTGTTGGGTTTGAGATCGTTTTGTCACATGGTGTTGATCGCTGTTCGGATCTTGAGGGTTATGAACTATTTCGGTTCGAGTTGCTTAGTACTTTCGGTTCTCAATGCTAGAACTAATCGTTCGTTGACCAAGATTTTACATCCGTTCGCTCCATCTCAAAAGAAAAAAAAAACTCGTTCGGTTCCTTTGGTTTCGACTCGTTACGTCCATTGATAAAAATCACTGTTCGATCCTTTAATGGTGGACACTCATTCGGTCCACATAAGCTTAAAACTTGTTCGATCCTCAAAGTGTACATCGTTCGATCCTTTAAGGTTTTACTGTTGGGCACCTCTTGGTTTCGACTCATTCGATCCACCTAGTGTGTAGCTCATTCGGTCCTCAAACAGTTAACTCGTTGGTGTCTTTGAGAGGATAAGCTAGGTTTGGCTCATGCTCTTACGACTAGATCGAGGTAACACTTTTTTCTACAAATAACATGACTTGACATGGTAGTATTGAGCCCAAACGTGAACTTTCTATCGAGACTTTTGCATAAACAAACTGAGTTGAAAAATAGTTTTGAAAACACTGTTACAAAATAGATTAAAATATATGAAAAAATATGAAGTTTTACTCATGAAATACTGTTCATCAACCCAAAAAGATTTCACCCTAAACGATTTGAGGCCCAAATAAATATGACATAAAATGACAGATGTGAAAGTGTGACAAGACCAAATGGATCATAAAGATAAATCCGACCCAAGAGTATGTTACCATGGCTCTTGATACCAATTGAAGGTCTACGTAAACTATGATCCGGTGGTCTTGGTGAGTCAAACCACAATGTAGCCTTGTTAGTGAGCGAGTTGAGAGATCGATGATGGAGTTGTGATATTTGATGGAAAATGGTATGAAGGATACAAATGACCCTTTACAAATGCCCCCAAAATGACTCAACCCCTCTATAGAAAGGCCATAGAGGGTAATTTATAGCCCATACGGCCTCTAAACTATACATAGTGCCTATTCATGTCCGCGCGTATGTGACTTTATGTAACTATGGTAAAATTCTGTAATGTCGTCACGTAAAAGTGAATTCCCAACAATGGCTTCTGCAATTATTTGTTTAGCTACAAAATAGAAGTTCAACTTTTGAAAGTACATATTTGAAAGTATGGTGAAGAACTTGGATAATGTGAACAAATTTTTGATGTATCTAAGGTTTGTATAAGTGTTTTTGAATAAACAAGTTGATGGGGTGTTAAAACATAATGGAATTTATGTTATACCCTCTCACACAAAGAAGATTTTTGGAAACATGAAAAGGGTAGGAAAAGGATTTTCTGGAAGGGAAACACCTTTATTTCCAATAATGATGGTACAAAGCTCAGAAAGAAATGGGTAGTTCAGTAAATCCATGATCCCCTTCACACACCCAACATTATTCAACCAGAAACATCTCCAACCTTAAAGAAACGCCAAAAACCTAGAAGCCAGAGAAAAGGACCTGAGGTACCTCATACCTAGGGTTCTAAACCAATGTAGAGATGAGGCTTGTCTATGAGGAGATGGATGGACCGTTTGGAAAGGGGGCCACTACGGTACCTAGCTTAGTGCCAAAAGCAAGATCGGGGGTAATACATCAATAGACTCAATCCAAGGTAAACATAATTAACCAAGTTCCCTAGGAACTTGTTTCTGGTGGTGTACAGGCGCCAAGAAACCGATGGGGGATACTTTGCTCCGACTTGGTCTCGAGAAGTATCTAAACATTCTAATGATTCACTGCTCGCAGAGGTAAACACTTCAAAGGTTGTGAGGATAGTCTAAAATTCAGATTGATGGAATTATGTACAATTTACAATCATAGTCTTGCTTTAGAGACTACAAAGACACACTCAATCTATATGATTGCCAGTTTTGAAAAGGAGTAAAGGAGAGTCAGTAAGCTAGAGGGTGGATAGGTCAGAACTACTATAGGCTTAAAAGATTATATAGATTTGGTTCATCAAGAAGGGTAGAATCCTCTAAAGATGAAGGTTTGGGTGAGGAGGATGCATCCAAACAGGGGAGGATAGCTGACATTGATGGGGGGTTCGTGGGGGATGCTAAAGGACATTTTTACTGGTCAATGGTCAAGAGATGAAGATATGTTTAGAGTAAATGATCTTGATGGTGATGAGGTAATTGTTGAAACTGAAGTTGCTAATGAGGTGGTTGTTGAAACTAAAATTACTTCTAAAGATATGAACTTAAGTGTTGATGAAGTTACTTTAGCTCAAGCACTTGCAACTTTAAAAAGTGTAAAACTAAGGCTGACTAAGGTTGGGATCAGAACTAGAAGCAGGGTATATTACAAACACAAACTGTTGTAACAAAATTACAGCTGCTAGCATAAGACACAAGGCTAATGGGCTTGGTATCATGAATAGGAGCAAAGCACCTTCACCAATACCAATTAGTTTCTTCTCAACTAAACCATCACAGGTTCAAGGTTGTTAGATCCTCTCTAGATCAGATCTTCTACTGCTGTTAAGGATGGTGATTAACCTATGTAATCACAGCTAATTCACTAAGAGAGACTCTTGCTTAAGAAATCTAATGTCTTGTGAATATAGACAAAACTAAATAAGAAGCGAACAGAGGACTTAATTAAAAGTACAAGATCCTTTCTATGGATTTCTAATAATTAACAAGGGAATGTGTTTTTCTGGATTTGCCATTTCCCCTAAAGCCGTTAGGTACTCTTTATAGAGGAAAGAAAACCAATCAGCATTTACTAAATCGCGTGATATTGTTATGGCCTGAATATTTTCTAATTTAGCTCATGCATATCCTCATCTCTAACTAACTAAAACCTTATCCTAGAATAACTATTTGGCTCTACCAGGACTAAGTATGAAATAACCTTACCAGCAGGAACTACATACCTGCTAGTAGGAACTACTACTCTACCAGTAGGAACTACATACCTACTAGTAGAAACTAGTAATATACAAATATTCTAACAATCCTCCCTATACTAGTAAATTAACTAAGTTAATTTTAGTTCTAGATAGATCTTCAAACTGAACCTTGGATAGGAAATATAAACTATACCGCAAATCCAATCTGCTTGAGTTTGACTTGAACACATGAAACTTCTGCACATACTAATATTTCTACATACAAACCTTACCTATAATCAATTTATAGCACTTACACCTATCTATTACTATATACAACCATATATTTCTAATAATCCATTTAAACCTAAACATCAAAAGTTTTGTTGAACTTTAACATCAAAAGGAAGCATCTTGAAGACAGCAGCAAGAAAAGCTTGAAACCAGCACAGCTTTGGATCCATTCAGCTACATGACGTAGATTTGAATAAGCTTTACAAGTAGCTACATCACTCTTGGGCTAGATAATGCTTTGGTTGGAATCATGACATCACCCTGGTGAATTAGTAACCCGTCCCAACTCTTTTTTAAACATGAATCAATGGTGAATTGGAATACCCTAATAATTTTTGGCAAATCATCACAGCCATAAACGGATTTTATATGTCTTTACCTGTAGCCGTTTGCTCAGAACTAGCCAACTCTTTGTTGTGATAACAAGGTAAGTTGATTACCCTACAATTTTTAACAAATTGTCAGTTATCAACGGATTTGTTAAGTCTTTACCAAAGCCGTTTGCGTTTGGACTATAGCCAATCCTTGGGTCCTAATAAGGGCATTATCCTGGTGGATTGATATGACCATTTCAACTCTCAGCAAAAGAAGCTGGGTGAGTTAAATACCCTTTAGTTTTTTGAGCTAGCAAACTATTAAGCTAATCAACGGATTTTGAGAATCACACCAGAGCCGTACCTCATGGTGAATCAACTCTTTTCTTGTTTGTGAGACAATGGTGACTTGAACACTATTGTTGTGTGGAGGTTAACCACACACCCAAACCCTTAAAATTCTCTTTTTGTTCAAAATGTTTTGTTGCAAATCAAACCAAGACAGCATGCCAAAAATACTGTTTCCATATCAATTGTAGCAGGCAACAATCTCAAAATTGTTTATGCACAAATCGTGCAAAAAGCTAATAAGTATGAGGTTTACATAAAAACTTTATATATCAAAAATAAATTTTAAATAGCAAAAAGATTTATGTTTATAATAAAATTAACACGTTCCATTCATGAACCTTGGATGCTTGTGGAATTAGAATTTGTTATTGAGAAAGGCATTCAACTGAACCGCAATGGTTAAGTTCATTACCCACTGTGGCCGTGCAAATCTCCTGCTGATGATCGAGCATTCCTTCGATAAAAGGTTTTATAGAGAGGCGATACTTTTGTCCACAAACATATGTATACCAGTCCCTCTAAATATCTCCTACACCATGAACACCAGAAAAGAAATATCAGCTTCCAGTTTTGAATACTCCAAGTGTGTTTGGTTCTTCCAAAAATTCATACCATCATTAACTTCAGGTGAATCCATCAAAATCTTAAGTATCACCCCAAAGAACAAGCCAACTCCCTCAGCTTTCTTATCTGGATAATACGTCCTTCACGCGGGCATAATCCGTCATTCAGTCTGCTCTAGTGACCAGTGAAGATTTCCCTATGGTTGTGAATTACTTGCCGAGAGTTGTCTAGTCTGTAGTGACATTGATCAGATCACTAACCCGTAGGCAATAAATCTCAGTCAACACAACAACATATAACATGAACAGGTGTTCACAATAGAAGCAGAATCCTCATCAGAAGCCATACTTAATGCATAATTTGGTTTCAGCAATCAGGATATCCTTCTTCAATTGGAATGGTTAGATTGGTGATGTCATGAACACCTTTTCTGCCTAAAAGCTTCTTCTTGGTACCACTTCTGAGTGAGGAGGCAGTTTGTTGTGCTTAGAATGCAATTGTTAGGAAGAACTTCAACTCCCTCTACTGTAGCTATTCTGAGAAGGAACTTCAACTTGAGCTTCTGGAATATTCCGGAGAATGAGAAGCGAGCATCAACTTTCTCTGTGAAACTTCTTGAGAAGAGCACTTCAACTATCTACTTCCTGTGGAACAACGTGAGAAGGAGCTTAACGTCTTATTCAACATCACCAGTCTTGAGTTTCTTGAAAAGGAGTAGTCATTGGAATACCATCTCTTTCAGACCCCTTGATGAATGCACAGCTCTTTGAATCTTATCAAAACTCTTCTTGAAGCTATTTAAGGAGAGAGTTTTAGAAACTTAGCCATAGTCCAACTAGTAGTGTATACAACAGGACCTTGATTCTTCACATAAGTTCTCATATATTGCATGAGCTGAGCTGGTGTCATAGGCCTATCCCTCCGTTCTTGAGCCCGTTGCTCAGCAAGTTCTTTTCTTCGAGAATTGACCAAAGTAACCATCTTGGCTGCAAAATCATCATTAGTAAAATCTACCCCGAAAATTATGGAAGATAAGTCTGGATTTGCTTGAAGACGAGCCAAAATTATATCCCAAGCAGCATCTGAGTAGTTTGCAGCAATGCAAGACATCTTGCTGTCTATTTCTTTGCGTCTTTCAGTCATCTCAAGTCTTGATACATCTGCTAGCTAAAATTAGTCTCTTAATAAGAGATCAACTACTTTGCTTTTCCAAATATGCTTGTTCTTGAGCTTTGTAATCTTCTGAAACTAGCCTCCCAACCTTGTCTTTCATCTTCAATTGCTTGAATGTATTATCTTGTGTTGAGAAGTAGGTTCTTTAAACAGCAACACATTTTCCCTTTTCTGGCAGCTGTGACAGGTGATGAAAGAAGTTTTAGCAAATTGTAGCACCACTCCTAGCAGATTGTTCAGATTAGCAGGAATAGAACTACTGGTTAGGACAGTTGTGCTACCAGGAGAAACAGTTGAAGGACCAGTAGGAGAAACACCAGAAGGAATAATCAGTTAGGCACATCAGTGTAGGAACATCACTAGTTAGGAAATTCACTACGGTAGATCATCAAGAAACGTAGCTGGATTACCTAGAAGCACACCAGGGATTTAGTGGAATCAACAGTCCAGTTGCATTAGAACCAATGCCGTAGAGCATCCAAATCCACATCTTGCTCTCCTCCGTCTTCTTTGTCAGAATCACTCACAACCACTTTTCTTTTCTTTATCTTGAGTTTCACTTCCATTTTTTTTTTTTTTTTTTTCTTTGACTTGTTTGGACCAACTTTCCCACCACATCTTAAATGTTCTTGTGTGCCTGAGTGGGGAACTCAGTTCCAAAGAACTTTACTTTCTGCACAAGAGTAGAAACTACAGCGGACAAAGCAGTTAGAGAAATAGGGTCCTCTGCACCTCCTGAAGTGTGACCTACAGGGGAAGCTTGAGTGGACCTTGGTGGAAATGCATGGAAAGAACCTCCCAAAGGTTCATCATCCACATTGGTGGAAGTGAAAGGTGCATCATTAGTCTCTTAGACTTGTGAAAAAGAATCAATATCTGGGTCTGAACTTTGACCATGCTCAAAGACTGGAGCAATAGGGTCAGAAGTTTGTTGTCTTGGGGGTGCAGTCAAATGTCTTGAGTTGTCAGTCTAAGGAATAGGCCTGGAATAGGTTCAGGTATGATTTGTGGGACAGTGGGTGCAACTACCCCCGCACCTTCACTGCTTGAGAAGATAACAGCTAAAAGTAGCATAGGTTTTCCCCTCAAAGTTGAGGTTTCTATATTAGCAAATGTTTACTGATAGACTTGAACACTTGTAGGGTGTTGTATTAATAGTTTCTATAGCCAAAATGGTTTGAAGAAATCTAGGTTACATAAAAATTTTTAGCATTGCCTATGTTACTAACCATCCCCTTAAAAATGTAACTAGACCAGTTAAATTTCCTCCTATCAGATAGACAAATAAGAGCAACTGCAATTGGGCTACCAAATTGATCCCAACTACCAGACTTGGTACTGAGACAGTGAAGAATGGTATGAACCAAAAACCTCCATTGAGGTGAAAACTTATTCTTGTAAAAGGTTAACTTGCCTTTAGTGACTTTATTCAAGATTATCCATTCCATAAGGATATGTCCGCATGGGTAAATCATCAATACCACCATCATCAGCTAATTGAAGTTGGACCCTTACTGAGTCCTCAGTAATTGTGTAGGGAGTCGCATCAATGGTAGCTAGAATAGCTAGAGGGCCTAACTCAGGAGACCTGAGTGTAGCCGTAGACCAGAATTGTTTGACTAATAAGTCAAAGATGATGGGGTTAATGGTGAGAGGGCATTACCTAAAGTGAGAAGCCCCCAAAAAGTTAGAATCTGATGATAATCTTCCCTTTCCTTGGGTTTTTGCAAGTTACACCACTTGTTTTGTTCATCCCTGTATCTTAGTGCGGCCATTGATGATGTGATGTTAAGGTTATAGATTTGTGCTGGGTGTTTGATCGCTATTGTGAGTTGATACTGTAGAGTAATGGTAAGTGTATTTTTTATAGTGAAATGATTCAATTCCTATTGGGCTGTTTGGAAATTAAGGTTTGATGGAAAAATAAATAAATAACTATTAAAATGTGAGAAACTGTAATTATCATTTATGTAGAAAAACCCTTTGATAATAAAAACACACATATCTTAAATTGTAACTTTTAATGAAGATTAAAACTAAATTTATCTATCAGTACAAAATGACATAACAGACATAAAAGTAAAGTCAACCCCAGAAGTAAACATAACATTACCAGTAGGGATGTGGTCTACAGTAGGAAAAATAAACACTAACTTAGTAGAACTCTAGTTAGGACCAGGGGAACACTTGAACTACCAGTATGAACACTTTGGCATCAAAATAAAACCACGTGGTCCATGTATAACACTAGAAAATGACTAATCTACCCTCTTGAACCATTAGTATGCAAAAGATTAGGCCAATACATACAAAACAGATACAATAAAATGGAAAGGAAAATTAACTACCAGAAATGAAACTATATTATAGACAAGCAAGAGGAATACAACTACTAGTAGAAAAGTTAAAATACTAGGAGAACCATATTGTTGCACGAAAAAAACTAAGTGGTTAAATTAAAAAAAATAAAAACCAATATTATAGAATATTTGTACAACAAAGTCCTCCCCCTTGGGACTCAAATCCTGCCCTCAATCATAGTATCTATGGATTGAGCATCCCAATGGTTAACTACGAGAAGATGAAAACTAGGGCCATCAAATGCCTTGGTTAACAAATTAGCCACATTGTTATTTGTATGTATTTTAAGCACTTGAATAAGTTTCTTTCATTAACATCTCTTAATGAACATGGTGCCTTAATTTCTATGGTGCTTAGCTCCGTGGTGAAAAACTGGGTTTTTAACTATGCAAATGGTACTTTGGTTATCAATAAAGATTTTGGTATTCATAAAGTTATACCCATAATCTAACAACTGATTTTGGATCCAGAGTACCTGACCACAACAGTTAGCAGCAGCAACATACTCAGCTTTAGTGGAAGAGGTAGCCACAATTGTTTGCTTCTTGCATTGCCATGAGATCAACCTCCTACCCAGAATTTTAAACATCCACTGTTGTGGATTTCCTTATCCTTGTTTGTCCCAACATAATCACTGTCATATAAGCTTCAAGCACAAAAGGTGACTCTCTAGGGTACCGTAAGCCCAACCTAGGTTGGGCCATTAATGTTACTTGAAATCTTCTTCACTGCTTCAAATTTGAAGAGTAGGGTGACTTGAAACCTTGAACAAGCACTAACTGCAAAACATTATATCAGGCCTTGAAGCTGTCCAAGTACATAGTGAACCTATTCTTATGGACATGTACTAATGTACATTCACTAGGACTTTCAGTTCATTTCTTTGGATTAGCTTTTGGAGCTTCATAGGGTGTTAGGGAGACGATTGTCTGAAACACTCCCAAATCAAACTTCTTCAAGATCTCTTGCACATACTTGTCTTGATTGATAAAAATTCCATCAGGTCTTTGTTGAACTTGTAATCCTAGGGACGAAGGTAAAGGTTCTCTCCATGAGCACTTATTTCAATTTCTCCTCCTTCATCAAGCCTCAAATTCATCACACCTAGCCTTCTTTGTAGATCAAAAATGACTTCATCACATAAACTTGTACAGGTGATATTTCTTTGTGCTTCTTAAGAAAGAGAGTCTTGTCAATGTGCCCCTTCTATAACACATGTTTCAGCAAAAAGGTTTAGAAAAAGGTTTGCATACCAAGCTCTTGGTGCTTGATGAGTCCATATAGAGCTTTGATACCTTGTAGACCTTCTGGGATGTTGTGGTGATCCACAAATCCCTTAAGTTGAGTGACATATACTTCCTTATCAATTCTACCATAAAGAAACGCACTCTTAACATCCATCTGATAAACCATAAATCCCAACTAAGAGGCAAATGCTAAAAACAATCTGATTGCCTCTATTCTTGCAACTAGAGCATAGACTTCATAATAATCAATTGCCCACTCCTTATCTATTTTCTTGTGTACAAGTCTAGCCTTGTTCCTTTACAACATCCTCTCCTGGCATCTCTATTATTTTTGAGTATATACTTAGTCCCAATAGCAATTTATCTTCAGGTAACGTCATACAAGACCACCATATCATTTGAACTTGAACTGTGTTTGCATCTCTTCTTGCATAGCATCAACCCAAGCTTGGATAATTCAAGTGCCTGAGATACACTTCTTGGTTCAAATTGTGATAGAAACAGGCAAACAGGAGTATGTTGAAAGTCGTATGATTTGTCTCTTTGCTGGTCATGAATATAACTGATAAAAGCAGATTCACCAGTAGTAGTCTTATTGACCTTGCTTCTCGTTTGCACAGCTGAAGTATGATCCCCAAGAATCAGAGATTGAGGATGAATTGTATTGATTCGCTTAGTTGCCACAGGACTGACTTCCACAGTTGATGCTAAATTGTTTAGATCAGCACCAAACTCATCATCATATAGGAACTGGAACACCACCAGGAGAAATCGTTGTATCACCAGAAGGAATTTGGATGCTACCAGTAGGAACTGGTATGCTACCAGGAGGAACTGATTTTGTACTTGCTCTCTTCTGAAGTTCCTCAGTATCTTTTGCAACAGAGGTGGCTCTTTGTTCCTGACCTTTCAGCCTTGCAAGCTCCTTTTGAAAAATTTCTTCAGCAGAATCAAGAGGAGAATCATCAACTTCATCACTAGAAATATCTTTAGGCTCAGCTTCTTGTATGCTGTGTGATGGATAAGAAGGGATAATGATGACTTGTTCATCACATTCTGAGTCTGAATCAGCATCTTGTGTACCTGCAGGGTTAGGCGAATCTTCGTGTGTTCCTGCAGATTGGTTAGCTTTATCACGTTTATAGCCTAAAGTATCAGTCAAATAATCAAGGTCAAAATACCATTCATGACCAAGACCCTGCACATTAGGTTTTTCCTCAAGATACCTCAGATTCATAGTCTCTTCTACCCTTTTATTAGGCACATTGTACACCCTGTAGGCTTTATTACTTGCAGAGTATCCAATAATGTAGCCTTCATCAGCCTTGCCATCAAACTTACCCAAATGATCACTTGTGTTTAGAATGGTCACATGACACCCAAAGGGTTTAAAATGACTGACTGAAGGAATGTTCCCAGTCAATAAGGCATATGGTGTCTTATTATGAGGACTAGTTACCAACACTCTATTCAAGACATAACAAGCAGTTCTTACTGCTTCAGTCCAAAACATAGTAGGTAACTTAGAGTCAGCCAACATAGTTCTAGCTGCCTCTATGAGGGTTCTATTTTTCCTCTCAGCAACCCCATTTTGCTGTGGGGTTCTGGCATTACTATAATCCCTCTTTATCCCTTTTGACCCACAGAGTTCAATAATATGAGCATTTTTAAACTCTGTACCATTATCACATCTTATAGCTTTTACCTTTTTGTTAAATTGGGTTTTCTATAAGGGGATTTTTTTAATATAAATCATCCCTAAGGATAGGATAGGTCTCATCCTTCTGTTCTAAAAAGAAAACCCAACAAAACCTGCTATAGTCATCAATGAAGCAGGATTGATTTCCATAGTTGATGCTAAATTGCAACATGCTATTTGTGGTCAATGCTTCGAATTGATGTAGGACCAAAGAGGTCTATATGAAGCAATTGCAAAGGCTCAGAAATGGAGCTCACAGCAGTAATGGCCTTATAAGAGGCTTTGTTTGCTTGCCTTTACAACATGCGATTACAAGTGTGGTCATTCTTGATAAAGTTTTGGGGTAGGCCTCTCACTAGTTACCCTTTACAATCTGTTCATGTTTTTTATAGTTCTCATGACCTATCCCCTATGCCAGTTCACAGATTCATCAACTGAGCCTTTTGCCACTAACAAGCCAAATTACCCATAGGGACTGAGATTTTCAAAGGTAATGGGGTAAAGTTTTTGTTTCCTTGGAACCCTATGTACCATCCATTCTTTCATCTGGATGCAAGGAGTCCTTGGATAGCACAGACAATCAGTGTCTATGAAGAGAAAATCTCTATTCTTCTGGTCACACAATCTAGCGATGGAGAACAAGTTGAATGTGTGCAGTTTCAGTCCATAGTAGACATTTTTAAAATCCAGTGTGGGAGTTCTGATTGTCCCTTTTCCAGTAATCCTACCTTCACCACCTCTAAAAGTCATTTTTCCTCCTTGAAATTCTTGAAGTTCATCTGTCTGTCCATGTTACCTGTCATACTTCTAGAAAAACACTAGTCAATGGATCTTTCATCTTCAGCAATATGAATAAGGATTTTCTACAATATACTAACATGGGAAAACTTAGTGTCTAAGGGGTCCAAGCAATTTATGCTTTGGGTCTGCCTTGTGGATCTGATTAGGTTATCCTATGAAGATGTATGGATCTACCTATTGTCTTGGTGTACCTAGTATAACCTTTTCTAATGTGTTTTCCAAGAACACCTGCTGAGGGCCTTAACAGCAGCTTGCCAATCTCAGGCCACACCATATTTTCGTATGATTTAATACATTTGAAGGTACATATGGTGTATATGTCTTGGAAATTAAGAACTTGTATGTCTATGTATGGTGGCATAGGTTATAGCAGTACTTTGCCACCAACCAGAAGTTACTGATGGAGAATATCTCTGTCAATAGGACACTAAAAAGCCTATTTTGCCTATCAGTAGGAATGGTTGCAGGCACCTTTGCTTACCAGTAGGAATGGTTGTGGTCTAGACGGAGGAATGTTTACTTTGCCAGTCCTTCGAAATCAGGCTTGTGGGAAAATGATTTTGATGTTTAACATTATTCATACTATGTAACCGGTACACACCCCACATACACAGTCTTATTAGCATTTGTTTCTCATTAAAAATCATAATACTTAATATGATGAGTACTACTACCACTAACAAAAACATAAATTAGAAACACATGAAGCATTTTTCCTAAATTCGACATGCCTTTTTATTAAATAACAATCTTATTACAAGAGGTCTAGGAAGTGTTTTCTTTTTATTAGATCTTTTACAAGAGAAAAACTAGGTAAATCATGTACAATTATGGGTTCTTGGATAGGTGTACCAACATTGGGACTCAATCTTAGCTTCACTCTCAGATGTAGATTCACTGGAGTTGTGCACAGGAGGTTGAATCATTTGACTTTGGGCTTTGAAGATTTGATCACTAGGAATCACTGGAGGCAAAATGTCATTTGTGTGACCTCTAAGACTTGTCCACTGTTATCAAAGAGCAAAGTTATTAGACAAGAATTAGAGTCAACCAGAGGTATGAGGACTTTGTACCATAAGACATTTGTGATTAATCCAAGTCAATGTGATTGATAGAGGAGTTGTTAGTCTACAGAAAGCAGTGGAGGCAAGCTTTTCATACTATCAGCTTTGGCAAAACCTATTGATAAAGATGTCTACCTTCCACTTCTTCAGAGTTAGTGGTAAATATTCTAAATACAGAGTCATCCATACTAACTAATTTTCCCTTATTATGAGTTTATAATCCAAACCCTCTTTTGTTCAACAGACATGGACACTATCATTAATCCTGAACAAGTTTTTGGAAGAGTTCTACACTTTTTATTTTGTACTAAGTGATTATCAAGTTTTGTCTATAAGTATGTACTAGCTAGTCTCAAAACAAAATTAGCATTTATTCTATTCGGGAATGTTTTAGCAGTATTAGTTGTATTTTCTAGTTCAATAGACAACACCCTAATCTTGTCTTCAAGTGTCAACTGATTTTTCTGAAGAACTCTCTTTTGTTTTTCCAAAGTTTTAAGTGAGTTCTTATAAGCTTGAACTTGTATAAAATATTTTAATATTTTGTCAGTAGTTCATTATGCTGCTTTTGAAGTTTCATTATACTTATTATCACAACCAAAAGGGCAGTTATGTACCTCAGAAGTGACACCCATGAGAGCAAATTCTCCAGCATCACCTGCAGTACTGGCTTCCTTTGTATCAGCTCCAGTAATCAAGTTGTATATCTTGGCAACACCTTCTTCAATTGCATCCTCAAGAATCACAACCATCATCATTACAAAACTTTAGGTGCAATAACTCCATCACTCTGCCATCAAGCATCTGTTCAATCAACCTATGTATCATCAGTGATCAAGGCTTTGGATTCTTATTCCATCTTTCCTAATCTTCCTGAATCTTAAATGAGGAAGATATCTCTGCTTGTCATTTCCTCCTTTTGCCTGCATTCTCATGGCAATAGTGGCATCTTTGAGACACGTGTAACATCGGACCTTCTTCTTGTTGAACTAGCAGATTCCTTCTTATCAAAATCAATATTCCTTCTCCAGCTTCTGCTCCAAATTGTTGTACTCTAACTAAATGATAAGCCATTGCCATTTCATGTCCATCTCCTCCAGATCTTTTTTCTATCTGTTCAAAAATCTTCTAAGCAGTTCGTTGTATTAGCAGCAGTTTCGCAACAAAGGATTGAAGAACATCTTCAATTTCAATTACCAGAATCTGTGAGACCCTGTCTTCAGAATAGATTGGACTATCTTCATATGTCATCTTTTTGCTAGCTCTGGCGGTACTAACAAATGCAGAATGGCCTTGACCCGCAGATTGGCTTGAGGAAAAAGTAGAGTATCCTTGATATATACTAAGTGTCTTTAACTTGTTGTTACAATCATCAAAAGATAGAAGTTCAGTCGCCTGTGGGTTTTCAAGGTTAAGTACATGGGACCATGATTGAAGGACAAAGCTCTTAGAAGCTTGAGATTAATATCTCCATCCTCTGGCTAGGCTTGAGTTGGTTAAGCTGACTTAGATCTTCTGCAGCCTGTATACCCCTTTGTGGCACCCCCCTGCTTCACTATTTTTGAACTCTGAAAATTCTGGTCTTCAGCATAGAACTTTTCATCTTCTGGCATTTGGGCATTTCCACTAAACCTTGCTTTGACTGCATATCATATATCTTCGTGATCATCCATATATGGAATCAGCCACATGATCATCAGGAATAGAATGATAGCATAGGGTATTAGTTCTTGCCTTTGATCCCCTCTGAACAGCAATGTGTTCATCTGCAGTCGTTAGGGGAAGAATAATGACCCTTCCATCACGATCTCTTCCAGTCCTTTTCAAGCTGTTGCCATTTTGAATCACCTTCCAGATATTCATATCTTGTTGTGATCTGTATTTCCATCTTCATAGCCCAGACCCTCCCATATCTCATCCTTCTTCAAATATAGGAAACTTTGCCATTGTTGTTTGAGACAGTGGTATTGATTGGAGTTTGAATGTTTTGTTCGTTGTTGAGAATGTTGGCATCACTATATAAACACTTGCTTCATCGCTTTCATTGTCAGATCCTGCCATTTTAAGGTGTAGGAGGTGTTTGGTTGTGAGGTATATAAGGATCTTAGATCTATGATTATTCTTCTTATGAGAGATTCTCAACAAGCTCTGATTACCATTGTTGGTGATCCCACTCTGATAGATTATGTACTGACCTAGTTAGGATGGTGAATAGCCTATGTAATCACATAGCTAATACCAAAGAGAGACTCTTGCTTAGAAAAGCTAATGTCTACGTGGAATATAGACACAATAATAAGAAGACATGACTGATATAAAACTAAAAGATCCTTCTAGATTTCTATTTACGAACAAGGATAATTGTGTTTTTCTGGATCTTCTGTCTTCCTAAGCCGTGGGTTTCTTTTTATAGTAGTTGAAACCATAATCGGCATCTCCTAAATCTACGTAAGATAATATGCATGACTCTTCATAATTAGCTCATGCATTTCCTTATCTCTAACTAACTAAAACTTATCTGGAATAAACTACTTTGACTCTACCAGGACTAAGTAATCTACCAGTAGGAAACTAGACTTAATACTACCAGGTACTAACTTGATAATAACCTTACAGCAATTTAACTTACATACCTGCCAGTAGGAACTACTACTCTACTAGTAGGAACTACATACCTACTAGTAGAAACTAAGTATTACAATTATTCCTAACAATCATCTTCCATTGGCTCCTATTCATCAAACCATTCTTGATTCGCTTGAATTGCATCATTATCATTATTTATTCCTGCACGATTCCTAAACATTTGACAAACATTGTTATAAGCGTCATAATTAGAATTGACATTAGACTTTATGTAAGTTGTATCTTCACGATGCTCCTACTCGTCATTAGGTAAATAATTGCTCCAAGCATCTTCACCTGATTCTTTCTCTTCTTTCTTGCCCTACCAAGATTCTTTTAACTTCAACATTAATTCATAATTAAGTTCATGATAATTACCAAAACTTTCTTTTAACTAAGAGCAATAATCTTTTCGTTTCTATTCTCTTGTCCCATTGACTCCTTCAAGATAGCTTTTCTTTTATAGCTTCTTCTTTAATTTTCCATCTTATAAATCCTTTCATACCACTCAATTATCTTGAAAACTATAAAGTCCATGTTGCTACCCGTATTATTTTCGGTTAAAATTCACTCCCATTACAATATCCAGCTATCTATCGTTACAAAGTGGGCCATTTCAACATGTTCCACTTTTGAAACCAAACCGTCTTGGCATTATGACATATCTTCATCAGTAGGTTCTTCAATTTCGATTTTCCAACCATGGTTTATCTTCAACCCATGACACTTCATTATTCCATTCATAGTACTTATGTATTTTTGTAATTATCATATGTCTTAAATCCTGGTAGATCTTCACGTGAGCACAATCAATATATCAATCTTAAGATTGATGATTAAACTCTTGGAATTCTTTGCATAGAGGTGTCGCAAAGTCACAATATTCCGTTTCTATCCTGAAAGATTGACAGCAATTTCTCCTCCTTACGCAGATTTCCTCTTCAAGATCAGAAAACTCATCATAAGTTAGTACTTCTTCATCATCACCTCTTTTCCAATAAAGCCAAAGTTCATTCTTTGTGTACCAATCCATTATCATATGGTTATTAAATTTGGAGGCTAACCATTTTACAAACTCAACATTAGTTGGATCGCATTCCACGTCTGTAACAACCCGAGTTTTATGACGCGTATGACGGTCGCGGATTCGACGTCATAATTATTATTTTATAAGTTCATAAGATTGAACGTCGACATTTAAAATTATTTTATTGTCGTGAATAAATATTTTCATATTTTATTACGAACGATTTGAGAAATTATTATTTTTAGTCGATGTGCGAGTCAGAGTTTGACCGCGCGACCGTTGAATGTTTTGGGCTTCATAAAAATTTATGACGCGCTCCGTTACTTTTATATTTTTTGAAATTCATATTTCTTTGACTCCGACATTTTTTTTTCCGCCGTTCTTGCCGTAGGAGCCGAGTCAAAACTTTATTTTGACGTGAGTTAACATTTTTTTATTAAATATTTTAAACCAAATTAAGTGTGACGGAAATGAATTTAGTCACGGAAGTATAATCCCGAGCCATGGTGGCCGGTTATATGTTAAGGTAAAAGCTTATGTGTCAACAATCAAAACAAGAAAAGAGGGGAAGACTATTTTTGCCAAAAGCTCAAAGTATGGAAGTATATAAAGGCATTTTACTTCCATTTATTTCATAAAAACACACACACACACACTATATTTATTTCTCTCCCTCTCTTGCCTCACCGTCGGTGAACCACCACCGGAAACCACCACCGCCGCCGGAAAATGACATGCAAAATGATCAAGTTATATTTTCTTAATCCTCTCGTCATTTCCTACGTTTTCCACCAAAAACATATAACATGCAATGGGTATTTTTCTAGTTGGAGTTCGGGTTTGATTCAAGTGTTTTCGGTTGGTAAGCGGGTTTATCGTGGGTAGATAATCGTTTTTAGAAGCTTGGTTAATTGGAAAAATGTTTGGTTTTTGGTTTTGGTCTGGTCCGAAGTCACGGCTAGGAACAAAGGGAACGAGACGAAAACTTTTCTTGTTCAATCTTGCTTAATATAGCATTGTAAGTATTCTTATTACTAGTAATATAATCGTTTTCGCGATTTGATTTGTTTTCGATATATTGCATGTGATGAAATCCGAGGATCTTGCGCTAGATTAGTTGTGATATTGAATGATTGAATGATATGGATATCGTGTATGGGGCTTGTTTTAGGGAATGTTGCAACGGTTGATTTTTTTTTTTTTGGCGTCAAAATAGATTTCTGGCGCATTCTTGTAAACGCAAAACTAGAGCAGTGGATTTGGCGCAGGGGAAAACGAGGTTCGACGATTTTGTAAAATTAATTTTTGGACCCCTTTCCTCTCAACTCGCCTTTTTTTTTTAGAATTTCCTTACATCCTACCCCGTTTTTCAAATTTTTTTTTTATAGAAAATATAGGCTAGAAGTATTTTTTACGATCGTTTCGGTATAAAGTGGGTCTTGTAACTCTTAAAAACGAAAAAGTTACGGCGAAAGCAAGATTTGAAAACTTATAAATTTCAAACAGCTATCGGGCATATTTCAAGTGCTGACAGAATTTTAAATGGACGATTTGAGCACTTTCGAGTCCGTTTTAGCCTTCCGGCATAACACGAAAGTTGTTCAGAATGTCGTTTTACTTTGTCGTGAGGCTTGTTAGTTTTAAAATCGCATGATAACGGGTCAAAATTGAAATTCAAATTTCTGAAATATATTAAAAATGTAATAGTTCCAGCAGAATCTTGCAGGGGCATTTTCGTCCTTTTTTTCGAATATCAGGTCTCGGCTAAAACTAAAAAGTTTTCCGGAATGTCTTTTTGCATAAAATCTCTTTAGAGTTCGAGTTGTGAAAATGTGATATAGCGGGTCGTTTTGGACAGGTCAGATCTAAGTAAAAAGTATATATATTTATAAAAGTCAAATAAAGTCAAACATTGACTTTATTAAATAAAATGGGTTAATATGAAACTTGTGAGTTTTTATAAAGATTGTATCACTATTGTATTTGACAAATAAGTATTATTGAATTTAACGATTTTAACGAATAAACTTAATTAGTTGCGGTGTAGAAAATAAAATACTATATGTATAAAAAGTCAACGTAAAAGTCAAACGGAGATTTTAATCGACATTAATATGTCATAAAGGTTAACTTGGTTAATAAAATAATGCCAACAGACATTTTAAGAACAACGGGTATTTTACGACCGTTAGTCGGTTCTAAAAACGAAAAGTCTAAAAATAGTAACTTTTGTAACATACGGAATATAACTCCGACACGAGTAATTAACAACCGAAATGGGTGTCGAAAGTTCGACGAGGTAAATAAATATTTCTATAAATATAATTAGATGACGGGACTTACTAAAAATGGTAACTTTCCGAAAATAGCAACTTTTCAAAAATAGAAAGTTTCCAAAAATAAAGTATCGTAACGTGTAAATAAAGGAAATGTCGTAACTCAATTTTATGGGGTTTTAGGGATCGAAGACGCGCATGTGGTTTTCTAATCCACTGGGTATGTTATTTATATAGTTTTAATAGTTGTGATGTACACACTATTCGATCGTCTCTTATTGTATAGTAATTGAACGACATAAATTATAGGTCGCGGTTGAGTTCGTTGTTATGACATCTTGAGATTGTTTCGATTATTTTGATCTTCGACTTCGATCAAGGTGAGTTCATAGCCTCGCATTTAAACTGTTTTAAATGTTTTATAACCAGCGAGGGGGATACATGTTGTTTTGAAAATTGAACGCGATGTGTTTTGATACGTGATATGATTTCAATGCTATGAGTATATGCCTTTTAATGTGTGACCGTTAATTACCGAGGAGGTAAACGCTGAATGCATTAAATAGATCTATTGGGTTTGACAACTCTGTCCGGGGTCTGAATCCGATGGTGAACACCCTGTAACGAACATTTTGTATTGAGACTAGGGGTAGTGGCATACTTCCCGGATGATAAATGTGTTAAGGTTCGGTACACGGGCTCATGTTATTTGGGACCTATGTAACTCTGATTTTCCTCATATAAATAAAGTAAATTTTGTTTTATAAACGTATCATTTGAACATTTACTGGGACTCGTGTGCGTGTATTATGAAGTAGCACCCCAAATGTTGTATTCCGCTGCGTGTCGTATTTTAGGGGTGCTACAGAGTGGTATCAGAGCACGAGTTGTAGCGAACTAAGTCGTTTTACAAAACTTGGACTACAACTGTTTTTTGGAAAAATTTCACGAGTCATTCACCGAAGTTTGATATCCGTGCGTGTGTTGTTCCCGATCCTTAGATGCCTTGTTTGATGCCTTTAATTGCAATCTATGTGTGTGACAAGTGGATGACACTGATTATTAGTTATTATATCGTATGACGTACTATATATATATATATAGATATATATATATATATATATATATATATATATATAGAATTTATTATTTATATATTTATATATATATATATAGTATATATCGGCATCCGCCCTTATGGGTACGGATTATATATGTTCTTGATTTCGCAACTTGCGAAGAGTTTAATTTTTATGAGCATTTTGATGCGATATGATAAAATCATTTTGATATATATGATGAAAACATGCTGTTATTCATGATTATCTCCGTGACTTTTTCGGCGGGGGGGGACTTTACTTTGTTTCTTTTTGATGTCGGGACTCGACTTAGTTTTCGATCCCACTTATAAATTTTACTAATTGGTTTTGAATTTGAACGCTCTTCTTATTTATTTTGAATCGCATATGTTGTTTCGTAATTTATCGTTTTGAGATTTTCTGGTTGATGGGAGTACGACTTTTATATGTCATCCCATAACCCTTCATTGTTTTGGAAAACGGTTATTCACTTATTCACGCGTAATGCGTCGTTTGGAAACGTCTATCTTTGGAGCTTTCAAATAAAGTTGGTGTGTTTGCATTTTGTTGGGATTAAAAGCCTTCTTGAAGTTACTGCTGCTAAGGTTTGTGTTACTGCTGCTAAGTAAAACTTAGTGTTGTTCATTAACTCTAATGAAAAATATGCTAAGTAGTTAGTACTGCTAGTTCATAGTTACTACTGCTAGTGTAACTTAGTACTGCTAGTGTATATTAGTACTGCTAGTTACTACTGCTAGTATATGTTAGTACTGCTAGAGTAAAGTTAGTACTGCTGGTGAAGATTGAAGAAAATATTCTAAGTAGTTACTACTGCTTGTACACAGTTAATGCTGCTGGTGTATAAGTTACTACTGCTTGTTAAGAGTTAATGTTGCTGGTACAAAGTTACAACTGCTGAAAGATTACAACTGCTGAAAGATAAAGATTGCTTGAAGATCAAGATTACTTATGAGATAAGGATTGTTATTTATAGAATAGATCTTTGAGAATATTCTAAGTTTTAGGAATATATTGTAAATCGACTAGGACTCCTTGGTGTATAAAAGGAGGTCCTAGGGCATAGAGTTTATTATCACAATCTAGAAATCTTTTGTTTTGATATCGTTATAGCTTCAAGGTTTTATAACCCTAATACTAGGAGAGTATTCGTATTATTTGTAATAATAATATTGGAGCTTTTATTGTTGAAATTATATTCTTTTGTGTTACTATTTTATTGAAGAATTCTTCTTATATTAAAGATTAGATTCCGCATAATCTTTAGTATTATCAAACAAAGTTTCTTAACTAAGTTGTGTTAGATTTATCTAGCATAATTAATCCTTATACAAGCTTAAGGAATTCAATCATTAGAAGTTAACTGGGATCAACAGAAGTATCAAATTTGTTGAAAAATGCACAAAATTTTTGAGGGGTTTACTAGATTTTATATGTGTTGGTGAGATATATTTGAATGTGTTGTACAAATCTCAAATGTCTATAAATAACAAGATAAGTACCTCATGTGACTTGAATTTCAATTGTTTGTGAAAAAGAACTTCAAGATTGAGCAAAAATGATCAAGTTTGATTAATAATAGGTCAAACCCTGACAAGGCGGAAACACGGGATATGATGGAGAATTAATAATCACAACACAAGATACAAGATAGAGAAATACTAAAATGCATTCAAGATTAGCGTCGTGACATTCCCCGACCACAAGTAGCACTTGGGTGAAGATCCGTCAAAGAACACATCACATAGCCAAAAAGATTACAATCCAAATTCCCACGCAGGGGATAAAGCTAGTCTCAAGATAACATAATCCAAAATGCTCAAGATCAATCAAAATAACAAATGCAAGGTCTCTCAGAAGATTGATCAAATACTGGATGCCCTTAAGGTCTGCTAAAGCTCACACAGAACTTCACTAATCATTAACATTACCTAAAAAAGATACTCGAAAGGCTCAACATAAAGTTGGTGAGCTCGTAGGTTTGATTACATCCCAGTTACTATGCCATAAATTAAGTAGTGGACAATTGTGTAATATGACAGTGAATACATGCAATAGATAAGATACTAACGTAGCAACACATGCTATCGAAGATCCATAGATACACCACTAATATAGATACCAACACTATCAAAGATCCAAGCTTCTAAGTTAACACACACCCTAAGCCTACCAGCTGGAGCTATACATCGGGCGGAAGATCCACAAGTTCACAAGATCACAAGATCACAAGATCACAAGATCACAAAATAGTTCAATTCAAATCTCATGTCATTCACATAGCAGTAATAGGCACATAGCATTGTCCAAAAAGATAAAAGTTTCGCACAGTAATGAAAACAAGTTCAAAACAAATTTGAGTATCATTTTCCCCCAACGGAAAAGAGTTAAAAAGTGAAGCTACGAGAACTAACTTTAAGCAAAAGTGATAGGTGGCAAGATCAAGATCAAACAAGTAATTGCAACGACGACCGGACACGACCTAGTCTAATTAATGTTTAATTTAGATCTATGCTTTCAAAAAGAGTTTAAGGTTGATGCTTAGAGGTCAGATGCGCGTTGTACGGTCACCCTTAACGTTATTTATGGAGTGATGGTTGACGACTTAGATTAAAAGAAAAATATTTCTGTCACTACCTTAGTATATCATACTTGTACTATTTAAGTAAAAATAGACAAATAATATAAGAAGACTTAGAGAATAAATATTCACAATATATTTCGGTAAGTCCATTCGGTAACCTTATTTACCTTGATTACATGTATAGATTATAGAAAATGAAACGTTTATTTATACAAAACGACTTAGAGATGTTTCATATTTTATAAGTATATATACTTTTCGTCTTTTAGTCGACTTATTAAAATGGTAATATTTTATTATTTGTCGCAAAAGTAGTTTTTGAATAAAAAATTTAAGTATAGGATTTTTACAAAATTTAAGCATGACCCGTTAATACATTTTCCAAGGTTTCAAACCTCATTTTCAAATCCTTTTTCCCAAAACAAATTCAATTCTGACAAGACGCCCAAAATCTACGTTTTCCAAAACGACTTATCAATTCATGTTTTCCAAAGGTTCGCTTCCACTATTCTAATATGTCCAAGTATAAATCGACTAAAATCCGTCTTTAACGCGCGTAAAATCACAATTTCTTCTTATTGGGCTTTGAGGCCCATTAATAGCCCAAATAATGTTTCCCGTAATTTAGATCAAATCCGAAATCGAACCATAGTTATACGATACTTAAATAGACATTTCTAGTACACGAATACGTAACCAATAAGTTCATTCGAAGATGCGGACCTCAAAAGACCGACAATGAGTCGCGGCTTATTGTCCTCTTTTGTGTCGTGGGTTACAATAAGCCCAAAACCATCCACATAGCTTTCCAAATAAGCCATAAGCTACTAATATCTTTTAGTACTCCAAATAAGCTAAAAAAATATGGTAAGAGTAGTAAATAGCCGAAATCACTTTTCCTTTGATTCTTTTGTAACCGAAACCAAATAAGCACTCAAATAAGCCGTACAAGCTTATTTTTAAGCTCGAAAATAAAGAAGCTACATAGTTTATAAATGTTTTTCAACTATCACAACTATGACATAAAAATGATAAACCCTTGTTCCCTAGTTTTCGAACCAAAACAAACACCCCTTTATTTACTTTTGAAAATTTAAGCTTACGATTTATAGAAAATGCACCGTACAACATTCATCTATGCATCAATACACACTTAAAAGTACAAGTTATATTAAGTTTTGAGAACTTACAAGATTGGTTTTAAAGACAATATCGACACAAAATCAGACAACCCAAACGTTGTTTAAACGATAACCCATCTACTAGAATCAACCCGGAAGTGTTTTAAACCACCATGTTCTTAATCAAAATCAAAAATAATTAAAAAAAAAAAAAAAAGTGTGGTTTGTTGAGTGACCTCGGACAAACCCAAGGAGAAAAGAGAGAAGAAAAAAAGTGTGTGTATTCAAAATTATGAGATGTGTGTGTAAAATGAATCAAGACAAATAAGAATGGTACCAAGGTTGGACAAGGCTTCCTAAAATTTGGCCTTCTTGCCCCCTTGTGGGGTTTGACCGCGGGTGGATCCTAAGATCGTTTTGTCTTGCGTCGGTTTTTCTAACGATTATAGTTTGGATTTAAAATGTGACCCGAGGTTTTCTAGTATTTTTAATGAACTCAAAAATACTTTTCCATGAATTTAGAATATTTACATGACATATTTCACAGTCAGACTTCCCAAATTTTGATTTTGAACATTAACGGACGCGTCGGGACTCATTATTAGGCATTGCAAGATATTTACGGGACAAACATCCCGAAACATGATAAATCATAAATAAAATCCTCTAAAAAGGATCAACACAAGCGACAAACAATAAGATAACCAAGATCAACATAGATTCACCACCGTCAACACGGTAATTGTTCTAACGGAAATGACAAAAGTCAAAAAGTCAAAGGACCAAATTTGAACACATAGATCTCGGTAAAGTACAAGGGTTACATTCTACCACCCTTAAAAAAGATTATTTGACCTGATAATTCAACTAGTGTAGAGCTTAAAAAGTTGCGGGTATTAAGTGTCATTTGATCTTCACGCTCCCACGTGAACTCAGGTCTCGTTTGAATTCCATCGAACCTTGACGATGGCAATTCTACTCCGCTTAAGTTTCTTGAACTCTCTCTCTAAGATTTCCACAGGTTCTTCTACAAAGTTCAACTTAGCATCAACTTGGATCTCATCCAAAGGTATCTGTAGTGTTGGGTCAGCCAAACACTTCTTAAGATTCGACACGTGGAACGTGTCATGAACACATTATGCTCTTTGCAAGGTTGTCAAAGTCTTATAGGCTATCTAGACGATCCGCTCAGTGATCTCAAAGGTCTAACAAAATCTAGGTGTAGTTCCCCTTTTTCCCTAAGCGTACCATACCTTTCCAAGGCGGGGGGGGGGACCACTTTTGAGCAAAACATGCTCACCTACACTGAAATTTAAAGGTTTCCTCCTTTTATCGGCATAGCTTTTTTGACGATTGCGTGCAGCTTTAAGCCTATCCTTGATCTGTGAGATCTTCTCAGTAGTTTCTTGTACTAGCTCAGGTCCTATCAGTTGCCCTTCTCCAACTTTTGCCCACATGATCAGTGAGCGACACTTTCTACCATACAAGGCTTTGAAAGGTGCACACCTCACACTAGAATGATAACTATTGTTATACGAAAACTCAACTAATGGAAGATGAATATCCCAACTTCCCCCGAAGTCAAGTACGCATGCTCTAAGCATGTCTTCTAAGGTCTGGATTGTATGCTCACTCTAACCGTCAGTTTAAGGGTGGTAAGCCGTACTCATGTCTAACCTAGTTCTTAATGCCTCTTGCATTGTTTGCCAAAACCTTGATGTGAAACGACTATCAATATCAGATACACCGTGCCTAGCAACGATCTCATTCAGATAGAGTCTAGCTAACCTATCAATCTTATAGTTCTCACGCATAGGTAGAAAATGAGCAGACTTAGTCAATCGGTCCACAATGACCTAGATTGTGTCATGCCTATTACTAGTCCTTGGTAGCTTCGTAACAAAGTCCATTGCTATTCTCTCCGATTTCCATTCAGGGATCTCAAGTTGCTGCAGTAAGCTAGATGGCCTCTGATGTTCAGCCTTTATCTTCAAACAAGTTAAACATTTGCTCACATACACATCTATATCCTTTTTCATTCCTGGCCACCAGTACATATCCCTAAGATCATAGTATATCTTGTCAGTTCCTGGGTGTACAAAGTACTTTGACTTATGGGCTTCGTCCATTATCAGGGTTCTCACATCACCCCTCAAAGGAACCCATATTCGATCCATGTAATACAATGCTCCATAACGCTATGTTCTATCAATTTCACTAGCCTCTCTGCAATCCTGCAGATTATCGGTTGCCTCTTTCTGATAGCGCTAGTATCTTTATCCTTGATACTCGACTGAAAGGGGTCATGTTTCATGCTTAATCCTCTTAGTTGTGATCCTCTCCTTCCTACTCAGTGCATCTGCTACTACATTTGCCTTACCAGGATGGTAGCGAATTTCGCAGTCATAGTCGCTGAATAGCTCTATCTAGTGACGCTGACGCATGTTCAACTCTTTTTGGTTAAAGATACTCTTATGATCAGTATAGATAACGCTCCTTGCCCCATACAAGTAGTGTCTTCAGATCTTGAGAGCAAACACAACCGCGCCTAATTCCAAATCATGGGTGGTGTAGTTTTTCTCATGGATTTTCAACTGCCTAGATGCATATGCTATCACCTTACCTCTTTGCATCAACACGCAACCTAATCCTAGGCCTGATGCATCACAGTACACTACAAAGTCTTCCAGTCCATCGAGGAGAGCTAGAACAGGCGCGTTACAGAACTTATCCTTCAAAGTTTGAAATGCCAATTCCTGCTCCTCACCCCAATCAAATGTCTTACACTTTTGAGTCAAGATGGTAAGTGACTTAGCAATCTTAGAAAAGTTCTCAATGAATCGACGGTAATACCCTACCAAGCCTAGAAATGAATAAACTTTGGACGGAGTTCTAGGGGCTTCCTAATTCTTAACAACTTCAATCTTACTAGGGTCTACATGAATCCCATCACCATTGATTACATTCCCAAGAAATTGTACTTCTTGCAACTAGAATTCACACTTAGAAAGCTTAGCATATAGTTTCTCCTTCTTGAGTAGTTCCAAAACTAACCCTAGATGCATTTCATGCTCCTCCCGGGTCTTAAAGTAGATCAAAATATCATCTATGAAGACTATCACAAACTTGTCTAGATAAGGTCTACACACTAGGTTCATCAAGTCCATGAATACCGCTGGTGCGTTCGTCAGACCAAAGGGCATCACTGTGAACTCGAAATGCCATATCGAGTTCTAAATGCAGTCTTTGGAATTTCGTCCTCATGCACTCTCAGCTAATGGTATCCGGACCTAAGATTTATCTTAGGGAAATACTGCGATCTTTGCCGTTGATCGAATAGGTCGTCTATCCTAGGGATGGTAACGATCTTGAGGAAACTTGTTCAACTCTATATAATCAATACACATTCTAAAGGATCCATCCTTCTTCTTAACAAATAATACCGGTGCTCCCCAAGGTGATGAGCTTGGTTGAATAAAACCCTTATCCTAGAGTTCTTTGAGTTGACCCGACAACTCCTCCATTTCAGAAGGTGCCAATAGGGAGATTCGCGACCGGTATTATTCTAGGAATTAGATCTACATTTTCTTGATCCATCGAGTAAGAACTATAACACCTACCTTACCATTATATTCCTTAGGGCTACAAGCTAAGAACTCTTTATATGAACAACCTACCCGGTTTCTATTTGCTAACACATTCCCTACGTTCTCCTGAACATTCTCATTAACCACATTACCATTTTTATTTTCAACATTTTCTTGTTTACCAACCCGAGCTAGCACGGCGGATAAGAGGTTCTGCAATTGCTGGGCAGTGATCATCGAGAAGTCGGGTGCTCCCCTATTGACTTCTTCTACATTCCCATTGACCCCCTCTACAATCCTATTAGCTCCCAATCCTTGGTCATTTCCTTGACCATTCAAATCATCAACACGCTCATCATTACCTTCCCTAGGTCTTCTTCCCTTTTACATCTACCAACCCGTACACCCGTTCCCCCTCCTAGTGATTCGGTAGCAGGCCGGCCAGCACTTCGAGCCCTCATCCTTGGCGGCGTTATCTATATGAGAGAGAACATGGGCAACGTTAAGCAGGTAGGAAGACTTGCATATATATATAATGTCTTACTATATATATACAGATATACACATAACACCACCCTACTGTGTCAACATCGATTTGTGTGAACAACATTATTAAGTATGAGTGAGTTGTAATACACGTATAACTACGTTGGCCACCGTACTTATATTCGCATCCTTTCCTAGTCATATTCAATATTGAGCTCACACATTTCAATGACTGACATAACTAAAGCACCAAACTGTAATCACACAAAAGCGAAACACCGCGCACATAGATCCTATACGCAACTAAACAACAGATCTTAGGTTATAGTCTAGGCCAATCCACCTAGTTCTCTATAACCTTGGCTCTGATTACCAATCTGTCACACCCCGACAATGGTAGAAACTCGGGAATGCAACATAATGATCAATCATAACACAAGGTACAAAATAGAGAAAACTACATTGCATAAACTCCAAGTGCTATGAAGACCATCAACCTTGAACAAACTCAAGGGATGTCCCAAATCGCAACTAAAATCCATAATCTCTTACAATTATTTAAATGCCTACACAAGGGATCCAAAATCTAAACTTAAGCCAAACTTCCAAATTCTAAACCAAACAACAAGCAAAGCAAGACTTCAAATGAAATTTCACTCGGGATACTTCTAAGTCTGCTATCACAATCACCAAACTATTCTTCTTTCACTTCACCTGAAAATGATACTCGAAAATGTCAACAATAATGTTGGTGAGCTCGTAGGTTTGACCTTAAACCCAAAAGCTGTGCCAATATTTCAACAATGGATAATAGTGCTATATGACAGTGAATATATGCAAACAATCCAAGACATAGCATCCTCGCTAGTCAATCACCATATGTCACTTACGCACCTAAAGGGCCTACCAGCTGGAGCACTAAAATTAGGGCAGGACCACACACAAACCTGGGTAGGCGTACCCATCCGCTCCAATAATCACACACATATTGGGTAGGCTTACCCATCCGCTCCAAACAATCATGCACATATTGGGTAGGCGTACCCATCCGATCCAAACAATCATGCAACACATAATATTCACATAGCAGTCATAAGCACGTAACTTGTCCCAAAAACAAAAAACCGCATTTCGCACAGATCAATTCAAAACATATTTGAGTATCATTTTCCCCCAACGGAAAAACAGTAAAAAGTGGGGCTAAGAGAACTCAACTCAAGCAAGTCTTTAGCAACCAAATCTCAATCACACAAGCAAATGCAACGATGCCCGCACACGACCTAGTCTAGTTAATGTCCCAATTTAATAATCCAATTCTAAAACAATCTTCACGTTTGATGCATAGAGTTTAGACGCTTTGTACAATTACCCAAAACAATTTAGTGGTGTGATGGTTGACAACATATTTCCACAATCATATCAATCACATTCCCCAATAATACATACTTATACTATTTAGAGAAAATAGATAAGTAATATAAATAAATATTTATAATTATTAATTATAAATATATCACGACAAGTCCATTCGGTAAACCTTAGTTACTTCAAAATAATCATAATACGGTTGAAAACGGAACGTTTACTCGTAATAAACACATTAGAGAAGTTTCGAGAAAAATTATATTTTTCGTCTTTTAGTGAATTTATTAAATAAATAAAATAATTAAATAATATTTTATTATTTAAAATCAAAAATCATGTTTTTAGGAAAATTCCTAAGTATAAACTTTTTACGAAATTTCGACATGACCCGTACGCTCATACAACGTTTTCCAAGGTTTCAAACCTTATTTTCAACACTTTTTCACCAATTCGACACTTTTCGACAAAATTTCAAAATCTCAATTTTTAACGTTTACTAAAACGTTTTTCCTAAAATCTTGTTCAAAATCACTTTGCAAACACCTTTCACTTTCAAAAAGTCCACCAAAACTCTTATAATGACTAAATATCGCTTATTGGGCTTTAAGGCCCAACAAGGGTTCATTAAGACATTTATAAGTCCAAAATACGATCCAAGTCTAAAACCAAGGTCCATTTACATATATAAGCATATACTTATAAGTAGAAAATAATCCGGACCACAATAAGCCCTCCCATTAAGCCACGGATTAAATGGACTTATTGGGCCGTGAGTCCAATAGCTCAAAAATACGTATATTAAGCTTGAAAATAAGCTAATATGCTACGTATCGCATTTGGTTACTACCATAAGCCTAAAAAATAATCCACAAACATACGCCATAACATAAAATAGTCAAAATCACTTTCCTAGTGATTTTGAGGAATTTTCGTGGCTTATAAGCCTAAAATAAGCCAAGAAATAGCTTAAAAATAAGCCCGAATAAGCTATACAAGCTACTATCAAAAATAAGCTATCTAGCAATATATATTATTCAACCATCACGACCACAACATCAAAACTACAAAAACCCTCTTTTTCTTTTTTACAACACACGAACCAAACACCCTCTTTTTTATTCATTTCGCTTTCAAAAATCGATTTTTACGACGTCAACTTGTACAACTAACATCTATGCATCAAAATAAACCCAAATGGACAAACGAAATTTAAATTTAAAAACTTACAAGAAAATCTTTAAATTTGTAGATTTCGACACGAACCGGACAACCCAAACGTTGTTTAAATGGATACCCGAACACTAGAATCAACCCCAAATATTTATGTCTTCATGTTTTCTTGATCAAAGCTCAAAAATATAATGTGTGTGTAGTTGTTCGGACGAACCAACAAAGAGAGAAGGGAGAGGATTTTTTTGTGAAAATGAACTATGTGTTTTTCAAATGAGGATAGGGGTATTTTAAGTGTACCATTCATGTGTTTAGCATGAATTTTGTAAAAATCACTTGTTACATTACCTAGCGCACTATAACCCTTGATACATATTGTGAGAATTAAGCCTATTCCGTTTCCAACTGTCTACTAAAATTCCACAAAATTATGAGTTTGTCGATGATGTAGTGGACTTTAGAACTTGGCCTGGTATATCACTCGAGACCGCCATGATTAGTAGTATGGATTTAGATGGAAGAACATGTTCAAATGATAAATTTCTAAGATTTAACCAAATAGCCTACATGTCGTAAAATTAACTATCCACACTGGTTAGTTAACTCCCGTGTAACCCTTGATTACTCTCATTTTTAGAGTAAAATCCTCTAGAACAACCTGTTGAGCCATTCCTTTCTTTTTCTTCACCATATTATATGTTTCGTTATACATTTGCACCTTAGCCTACCGTGTAGATTAAGCCTATTTTACCAATGTTGTTAGTTGCTTTCGTGTAAAGTCTTGTATTTCCTGTGTCAAAGTGAAATTTTTCTATCTCTGTAATGGTCGGAAAATTGCACAATGCAATGGGAAAAATATGTAGCTCGTAAGTTTTGCTACTTTCGCGATTATGAATCATTTCCGAAGAGGAAGTTTTACAAGGAAAAGATTATCCGGATGAATTATGATAGTGAAGACAGTGAAACCAAACCGAGATTCATGATGTATTGTTTGAAAAAAAAGCAAAAAAAAAAGAGATGGAAGAAAAATAGTCGGTTCAAAAGAAGTTTATACCGAAGGAATTGCTTGGAAGGATCGATTATTCGTTGATACGTTACAAAAATCAACGATGTAAAGTTTTGTAAAAAGTGGCCGATATCACCACTTATGTAAAAGTATGTAAAGAGCGAGATGTAAGGGAAGTTGACCGTTATGGTAACGCCAACTTAAGTTGTCTTTGTCATTTCTGTGATCGAGGCGTTTGTCTATATGTTCGAGTCTTTGTCATGGAACGGTCGGGGGAAAGTTACTAGCAACTGTACCTTATTTGTTGACTTAATCTATTTGTTTCATGAATTTTACTTAACACCCATTTTACTTCCCTTTCCTAGCAACTAACCTTAGTGTCTACTCGAACGAGGACTTGTTCGAGCATGCATGTCTAGTCTGTCATTACGGCCATGTGTGCATGTCTCGGCTGCCTTGTTGGATGACGACTTTCGTTGAAAGTTAGAAGCTCCCTACCCTATATCATTCTTCATCCTAACCGCTGGTTAAACACGAACAAGGATGTGTTTGGATTGTATATGTTTATTTCGTCGTTACAGCCGTGTATGTACGATTGTATTATTCAACAGCCCGGTATGAATGGTGTCAGTACTATGGTGAAAGATTGTTGAATGATTAACCGTAAGCCTTCTTAACCCAATTTAGCTTTTGACTTGTTCTTCCTTAGCTTTAGCGGTGGAGATGTGTATCCTTGCCAAGCCTATGATACGAAGCTAATCACGACTGAGCAATTGAGCGTACTACTTAAATGTCGCACCCTAGATTAGTTGAGTGATCTGAGTGTTTTCATTTCCATATTTTGTGAGGAGCTTGGTTATGTACAGGTGATTAGGACAAAACGATGCTTAAACGGAAAATCCTCAACTTCGGTTAAGGACACATTTTCATAAACCAAAACTTTTTCTAAAGTCTACTTGAGGACAAGTAGGATTTAAGTGGGGGATATTTGTGACATCAAATAACGTCACTTTATTATATCATATATCCCATCTGTTTTACCCACTTTTATATAATTATTTCATTATTTGGTTCTTAATTGCTTTAAAGTTGATAAATGTAGTAATTCAGGAGTGTTTTGTGAAGACGAGCTAAAAGGCACATAATTTGGAGCTAAAACGAAGATATTTGAAGATTGCTAAAATTTCACCAATACGCCGTATCCAACTAAAGAGATACGGCGTATCTGCGCCAAGACTTCACAAGAAAACGCGTTTGAAATTTTCCCTAATTACGGCCGTATTTCACACTGTCTACATACCGCCGTATCCATGAAGATAACATTCGCAGATATAATAAATCAATTAAATTAGGAAAGACTCAAAGATTTATTACGAACGTAGTGGAGCATCTCCAAGGTAAATCCAGCCCAATAAGTCGTATCGACCTGCTGGATACGCGTAACAATTCTTTTTCATGACATCTATAAATACTAAGACTCAAAAATGATTTTCAGTGTGCAATACAATACTTTATACCAATACTCACTAAAGACGAATTTTAGAAGAGAAGATCATCCACCAAGGGTCAGCATTGATTCACGAATCCATAGAAGACATGTGGTATTTTTACTCTCCTTAATCGTCTCAATTTTTCAATTGTTTGATTAACGTTAGTATAATTACAATGTGTTTTGTGGGGTTAAACCATCGGGTAATTAAGCCATCTTAAATGAAAGTTTCAATGTTTGGTTTGTTTTAAAAACAATTTCTTAATTTACGTTATTGTTTTAATTATGTTTATCACCTCATACTTGTTTATGTGTTTGAATATGCGACCTATCATACAACTGGGTCTAGTGATATGGACCAAGTAATCTAGATACCGGGATAGCTCTCCATATCGTGTTTCATATTACTGGACCAATAGGATCACAAATAACATTCTGTCTTTGTCTTTGAATTATGAGCTTAGTTGGACCGGTAGGTGACCCGTTTATGTTTCAGCAATCATGCTCTTAATTTACTAATAAAGATTGGAATAGTGGACTACCAGTATATAAAACACCGTCAAACAATAAGTAGGTAAAGTCTCGTTGGGCTAGGGTTTTAACAGGATCACCACTGCTTTAATTCTCTAAGAAAGATAAATTAAACTAAAGGGATGCTTTTAAGCGGATCGTTTAATTATGCAGGATTAAATCATGTCTAGGTCTTAGGTTGATGTGCCGCCGAAGTTCTTAAGAATGAGATGCCGCTTCAGATAAGTAAATACATTGCACTAACAAACAAACCATGCATAGAACCGGATTTATATGGCTAATAAGTTTTTCTATCATTTGGCTTGTACCGCTTTTCTATCTTCTAATCTTCTTCTTTTGTGTTTATTGTGTATTGAATTGGTATTTGTTTCCACCAAACCTGTGCCAGTCTCTCAGGCTGAAAACCCCAATATCATTAGACAACGTACATAGCATAGGTTTAACCAGTAAATAAACTAATTAAAATACTGATGGAATATAGGATTAATTTTCCACTCTTAGTGTTCGACACCCTACTTACCGCGAATTCCATCTTGACCAGGTATACTGCTCGTTAAATTGTTGTTTTAGGTTTGTAGGCTAAATATAAATTTAAAACTTGATAATCAAATAATTGACCCTACACGACAGCACATCAAACATAATGATCATTCATAACACAAGGTACAAAATAGAGAAAACTACATTGCATAAACTCCAAGTGCTATGATGACCATCAACCTTGAACAAATTCAAGTGATGTCCCAAATCGCAACTAAAATCCACAATCTCTTACAATTATTCAAATGCCCACACAGGGGATCCAAAATCCAAACTTAAGCCAAACTTCCAAATTCTAAACCAAACAACAAGCAAAGCAAGACTTCAAATGAAATTTCACTCGAGATACTTCTAAGTCTGCTATCATAATCACCAAACTATTCTTCTTTCTCTTCACCTGAAAATGATACTCGAAAACGTCAACAATAATGTTGGTGAGCTCGTAGGTTTGACCTTAAACCCAAAAGCTGTGCCAATATTTCAACAGTGGACAATAGTGCTATATGACAGTGAATATATGCAAACAACCTTAGCATCACAGCTAATCAATAACCATATGTCACTTACGCACCTAAAGGGCCTACCAGCTGGAGCACTAAAATTAGGGCAGGACTACACACAAACCTGGGTAGACGTACCTATTCGCTCCAATAATCACATACATACTGGGTAGGCGTACCCATCCGATCTAATAATATCACCAATACTGGGTAGGCGTACCCATCCGATCCAATAATCATTCAACACATAATATTCACATAACAGTCATAAGCACGTAACTTGTCCCAAAAACAAAACCACATTTCGCACAGATCAATTCAAAACATTTCAAAACATATTTGAGTATCATTTTCCCCCAACGGAAAAACCAATAAAAAGTGGGGTTACGAGAACTCACCTCAAGAAAGTCTTTAGCAACCAAATCTCAATCACACATGCAAATGCAACGACGCCAGCACATGACCTAGTCCAATTAATGTCCTAATTTAATCACCAATTTCTAAAACAATCTTCACGTTTGATGCATAGAGTTTAGACGCGTTGTACAATTACCCAAAATAATTTAGTGGTGTGATGGTTGACGACATATCTCCACAATCATATCAATCTCATTACTCGGTAATACATACTTATACTATTTAAGGAAAATAGATAAGTAATATAAATAAATATGTATAATTAATAATTATAAATATATCTCGACAAGTCCATTCGGTAACATTCGTCACTTCAAAATAATCATAATACGGTTAAAAATGAAACGTTTACTCATACTAAACAATTAGAGAAGTTTCAAGAAAAATTATATTTTTCGTCTTTTAGTGAATTTATTAAATAAATAAAATAATTAAATAATAAAAATCAAAAATCATGTTTTTAGGAAAATTTCTAAGTATAAACTTTTTACGAAATTTTGACATGACCCGTACGCTCAAACAACGTTTTCCAAGGTTTCAAACCTTATTTTCAACACTTTTCATAAATTCGACACTTTTCGACAAAATTCCAAATTCTCAATCTTTAACGTTTACTAAAACATTTTTCCTAAAATATCATTCCATATCACCTCGTAAACACATTTTCACTTCAAAAGTCCATCAAAACTCTTATAACGACTAAATATCGCTTATTGGGCTTTAAGGCCCAACAAGAGTTCATTAAGACATTTATAAGTCCAAAATACGATCCAAGTCCAAAATCAACATTTACATATATAAGTATATACATATATGTAGAAAATAATCTGGACCACAATAAGCCCTCCCATTAAGCCACGGCTTAAATAGACTTATTGGGCCGTGAGTCCAATAGCTTAAAAATACATATATTAAGCTTGAAAATAAGCTAATAAGCTACATATCACATTTGGTTACTACCATAAGCCTCAAAAATTGTCCGAAACAAACGCTATAAGACAAAAATAATCAAAATCACTTTCCTAATGAATTTGGGAAGGTTTCGTGGCATATAAGCCTAAAATAAGCCAAGAAATAGCTTAAAAATAAGCCCGAATAAGCTATACAAGCTACTATCAAAAATAAGCTATCTAGCAACATATATTATTCAACCATCACGACCACAATATCAAAACTACAAAATCCATGTTCTTTTTTTTATATTACACGAACCAAACACCCCTTTAATCATTCGTTTCGCTTTCAAAAATCGATTTTCACAACGATCAACTTGTACAACTAATATCTATGCATCAAAACAAACCCAAAAAGACAAACGAAATTTAAATTTGAAAACTTACAAGAAAATTTTCAAAAATGTATATTTCGGCACGAACCGAACAACCCAAACGTTGTTTTAATGAACACCTAAATACTCGTATCAATCCGGAATATCACGTTCTCGATCAAAGTTGGAATTTTTACGGTGGATTGTTGTTTGTAGGTGGCAGAAGTAGCAAGCACACACACACACACACACACACTTATGTGTGTTTTTTTAATAATGGATAATGAATGAAAAAGGTTTCTAGTGGAAGAATATATTTGTACACACTTGGGACACATTAGCTAAAATTAAGCCACCTTGTCCCCTTAATCACCCATGACAGGCTATGGCATTCAAGGAGGACTCGGGTCTTTCTTTTCGTGTCGGGATCACTTAAATACTCATAAAACTCAACCGTAAAATTTACCCCAAAGCTAATTAGCATTTTTATTCACTTTAAAAATACTTTTCCATTAACCTAGAGTATTCACACGACATATTTTCACTTTAAACACTTTCAAAACTCATTTGGACATTAACGAACGTGTCAGACTCGTTTTCGGCATTTTTCAAAATTCACGTGTCAAACCACCCGGAATACAAATAACACAATAATACCTTCCAAAAGGGATTATTAATCACAATAAACCACCATTCATCACAATACTTATAAAATCACCACCGTCAACACGGTACAAAAATCTGAATAAACTGACAAAAGTCAAATAGTCAAAGGACTATAAATGAAATATTCAGAACACAAAAAGGGCAAAGGTTACAGTTCACACAAGTTGGAGTAGGTATTTTTGTTGCTCCCGGCTCAACTTTTTTTCTAATTTGTACCCAACTATAATTTAACAATATATGAACTAAGAAAATAACGACACTAGATGTTCTCAACCCTTTAACATTCAAAAGTTTGTCTTTTTAATGTAGTAGCAATTATAGCACTTGGTGTTGTGGCTTGTGGCATGGCACCTTACGCCAACCCCCTTTGACGAACGCCAAGGGGCACCGTGGGACACCTGTGGTGGCACCAAACCACATGCGCTATCGCCTAAGCCACCATAGTATTAATGGATAAATAAGCCCAAGCCCGGTTTATGGGTTTAAGGCATTAGGGTTTACAACGTTATAAATGGTGGTTAATAATAAATCATAACCGATGGGTTTTATCATTGTCTAACAGGGTATCAGGACCTAATGGATCCTAAATCCTAACCCAAAAACACTAACCCTTCATTACAAAAATAGTTGTCCTCCGGTCATCGGCAACTCGCCAATGATTTGGAAGGATCCCAAACATACCTTTTTCTTTTTATCCTATTAGCTGTAATACAAATAAATCAAAGTGTTGCTTCATCAGCGTAGCATAACACCGCTGTTACTGCTGTCATGACCATCATGCCTATAATCCTCATCATCCTCCACCTCATCGCTAAACACAGTCCTGTTGTTAGATTCTTTAGTATAATCAACCAGTTTGGTATGTCAACCAAAATCGATCTCCGAACCTCACGCGCGGGTTTAGGGGAAGGTGAGGAAGCGACATTCCAGATGTCGAATTTGGTGAATTCAAAGGTGAGATCGGCGACGACGCCATTGAAATAAAAATGAAAAGTTCGGGTTTGGGTGATATGTTTTATCTTTTGTGGAGATAAGGTGGATGTGTGTTTGTGACTGCATAGATGGGAGAGATAAGGATGGAGCAGTTGAGTGGTGTGTGTGAGTAGAAAAATAGTGATTTGTGTAGTGATTTGTGCTAAGGTCATAAATCCACACAATCGTAATTTGTGTTGGTGATTTGTGCTAAGGTCATAAATTCACACAACCATGATTTGTGTTGGTGATTTGTGCTAAGGTCATGAATCCACACAATCGTATATTGTTGTTCGTACTTCGGTCACGAGCCGGGTTTTATTTTCACACACCTTATAAGTTGTTCTTGCCTTCGTCTAATCTTTCGCATCAACAGCTTTTTTCTATTTTATTTATTATTAATATTATTTTATTGTTGACAAAAAACAAAAGTTATTGTTTTATTGTTTGTTTGTTTTAATGTTTTATTTAGATTTACTGCTCCAGTTCGAGATTTCGCGATTTCGCCGTTCGGACTTCGGGGGAGTATTTAGGAATAAATTGGCCCAAGCCCGGTTTGTGGGTTTGTGGTCCGCTAGGGTTTCTTTCTTGTAATCTCTATATATTGTAATGAATAATACAAAATATCTTACGGAGTTTTCACTATCTAACACATAGTATTTACATTTTCTCTTCGAATATTTGCATACAACTTATCACTTTTCACTTCTAATATTTACATTTTCGATATGGCCTGATGATGTAGAAATTTATTTTCTTTTGATGGAAGCTTTTGAACACCACAAGTGTTGTGTTAAAAGAGATCGTGTTGAAAGGAAAAAGTTAAGCGCGTGTCACAACAAATGTCATGTATAACTTGTTGAAATAAATTAAACAATGTAGCAACAATAAAGGCACCCTAACAATGATGAACTAACAGCCTATATAATCACAGACTTTAACCCGATCGAAACAGCAACCAGAAGCACTTCAAACAGCAACACGAAACATGCAACAAAGATAACAAAAGTACAGAAACTGCACGAGATAATTTTCTGTCCTTAAAGCTTAATACAAACTCGTTTATTTGCAGCGAGTCTACAACGTACCAGCCCAGGATTTAATGCAGCCAACACGTGTCTTTTCCGGCAGCAACCGAATCAACATAAAACAACGTTGATAGCAGAAAACAATACACGAATAAAGTATGCTGTGAGGATATGGAGTATGCAATAAGTAACTATGACTAAATCACGTTTGGTTTGATGTTTCTTGGTGTATGTTCAATGAAGGAGAGAACTCCTATTTATACTAAAAGATTATAACCCACTACTGAGAAGTGGAGAAATAATAGGCATCAAACCGTTGCATGATTTATTCAAATGGGTAAGTGTTGAACGTGTAGTGTTTACCAGGATTATGGGAAGAAAAAGTCTTCAAAGACTCCTTAAACTTCTTCATCCAACACACACGTTCCAAACAAACTTTCACTTATTAAACTTAATTAATGCATACTCCCATAATACTTTTATTATTGTAAGTAATAAAACTATACAACCTTCATTAATATCCAACAATCTCCCACCAGGTTGGATAGTTTTCTACTATTCTAATAGGTTATGTCGCATAGGTATCACGAAGATTAAACCTTGCATTATACAAGTAGGCAAAGTAAAATTGATTCTATGGTGTCCGAAGATTAAACCAAGAACCTTATGTTTTTACCGGCACACTTATACACATTTCCTACCGTAAACGTTGTTTTCTCACTGAGCGCTAATATGGCCATGCGCTTAAATCCTGTTTCATGACCCTCTAAAAGAGAAACCAACACTCTTCATTCAAGGCGGTACAACCTCTAGATCATATAGGCAAAGCTTTTAACATATTCGTTGCTAAGATGCCTCTAAGGCTTTGTTAAGAGGATTCACCTCATCCTTTCCTCGGCAACGCCGTACTATCTATACTATACATGAGTCCATTGTGCGATACTACCTTCTATCAATTAGCGACTTCGTTATTACCCATTAAACTCGTGAAGTAGGAGCACTACAACTAAGTCGGGTTTCCATCACTAACCGATTCACAATTGGTTTCATACTCATGTCTCTAGTAATTCTCATTAAGCCTCTCGTCAGAGATTTAATGAGGTTATCATCACATCTCAAACATCTAATAAATCTTTCGTCAAAGACTTAATAGACGTAATAATTAAGTTTCTAGATCACTTAACAAACATTTCAACAATGGTACCATTCTCTATTATTTATCTCGTATCATGAGTTAACATGAAAAATTTCAACATCTTTTGAAATCACTATAGAACATACTAGTTTTAATCCCCGTGCACGCACGGGGCTTGTACATTATGTTTTTTAAATATATTTATAATTTTTATTTTTTCTG